>JAOTQR010088943.1:0-33923 GCA_025774065.1 Solanum ossicruentum
AATAAAGACATGGATATAGCAAGAATGCAAGCTTTTGCACAGAAATTGGAGGATCAAAGGAAAAGGAGAAGGACACAGGAGTTAGAAAGGGCGCAGTCCAAGAAGAGCAGATCTTCACGGCAGTTTACACCATCCCAAGGTGAGATTAGGCCTCGATTTTCTAACAGACTGCCTAGGCTATTATTCTCCTATTCCGCAGCCAGTGCTCCACCACAACTTCAAGGGTCTAAAAGTAATCAGTTTGGTCAACGAGGTGAGTGACAAGGTACTCAGACAACAAGAGGTCGGGAGGCCTGCCAGTGACTCCTAGGTAGCCTTGTAGATAGTATGGAAGAAGTCATCCGGGTATATGTTGTGTTGGGACAGATATTTGTTATTGGTGTGGTGTGCCAGGGCACATGATGAGAGATTGCCCGAGGAGGCGTATCGGTGATATAGCATAATCAACTGGGTCAGCTATTGCATTATCGTCAATAGTTCCTCCATTAAGTAGAGGTCAGAAATCACCTATGGGTCGTGGCAGGTATGCTAGAAGGGCAGCTAGCCCTAGCAGGGTCCAAAATTGTACTTATGCTTTGGGGATTCAGAAAAAATTTGGAAGCTTCACCTGATGTTATCACAGGTACATTTTCCATATTCTCTCATAATGTATATGTATTAATTGAACCTGGTTCTACATTATCTTACAACACCCTACTAGTTGCTGGGAATCTTAAGAGAACACCTAAATTATTGAATTAACCATTTGAAGTGTCTACACCAACCGGTGAATCTATTATGGCTAGAAGAGTTTATTATGGTTGTATTGTACCTGTTTCTGACCGTGACATATTTATTGACCTTATTGAGTTAGAAATGGTGAAATTTGATGTTATAATGGGTATGGATTGGTTATCTTCTTGCTCTGCCACCATGGATTGTCGAACTAAGAAAATGTACTTCCACTTTCCAAATGAGGAAGTTCTTGACTGGGAAGGCAATGTTGGGGCACCAAAAGGGAAGTTTATCTCTTATCTTAAGCCCAGAAAGATGATATCTAAGGGGTGTATATGTCATTTAGCTAGAGTAAGGGATATGGAGGCAGAATCGCCAACTCTTCAATCAATCCTAGTAGTGAATGAATTTGTTAATGTGTTCCCTGATGAACTTCCGGGCTTACCTCCTGAATGAGAAATAGATTTTAGTATTGACTTACTTCCAGGCAACCTATTTCTATCCCTCCATATAGAATGGCCCCGACAGAGTTGCTTGAATTAAAAGAGCAATTGAAAGACTTTTGGAGAAGGGTTTTATAAGACTTAGTGTGTATCCCTGGGGTGCACCAGTGTTATTTGTATGCAAAAAGGATGGCAGCTTAAAAATGCGTATCAACTATCGATAATTGAATAGGGTGACAATTAAGAATAAATATCCCCCTCCCCATGATTGATGATTTATTTGATCAATTACAAGGTGTCAAATGCTTTTCAAAAATTGATCTGAGATCAGGGTATCACCAAGTGAGGGTGAAGGAGGAAGATATACCTAAGACTGCTTTCAAAATGCGGTATGGTCACTTTGAATTTCTTGTTATGTCATTTGGGCTAACGAATGCACCAGCAGTTTTTATGGATCTGATGAACAGGGTATTTAAGCCTTTTTTGGATGTGTTCGTGATAGTGTTCATAGATGATATTTTGGTATATTCAAGGTCAGAAGAGGACCATGCAAATCACTTACGACAAGTGTTATAGGTTTTTCGTGATCGATAGTTATATGCCAAGTTTTCTAAATGTGAATTTTGGCTAAAATCAGTGGCATTCTTGGGTCATATTTTGTCTGAGGAGAGAATAAGAGTTGATTCACAAAAGATAGATGTTGTGAAAGATTGGTCGAGGCTAACGATGCCCACGGAAGTTCAGAGCTTCCTAGATTTGGCAGGTTATTATAGAAGGTTTGTTAAAGGTTCTTCTCCTATTTCTGCACCTCTAACAAAGTTGACACATAAGGCAACCAAGTTCCAATGGAATGATGCATGTGAAAGGAGCTTCCAGGGACTGAAAAATAAGCTAACTTTTGCACCTATTTTAGTACTTCCAAAAGGCACCGAGGGATATGCAGTGTATTGTGATACTTTAGGAGTTGGCTTAGGGTGTGTGCTAACACATCATGGTAGGGCAATTGCTTATGCATCCAGATATCTACGACCATATGAGAAGAATTACCCAACTCATGATCTTGAGCTAGCAGTAATTGTATTTTCTTTGAAAATATGGCGTCACTATTTGTATGGGGTTCACGTTAACATATATACTGATCATAAGAGCTTGCAATACACTTTTAAGCAGAAGGATCTAAATTTGAGACAGTAGAAATGGCTAGAACCAATAAAGGATTACGACATTGATATATTATACCATCTTGCGTAGGCAAATGTGGTAGTTGATCCTCTGAGTCGTAAGGAAGTAATGACTATTGGTGATCAAGCCATGGTTAGTCAAGAAGTGGCTAAGTATCTACGTCAACTGGCCAGTTTAGGGGTTTGCCTTCTTGAAACCCCAAAGGAAGTGATTGTTATACATAATGCAACAACGTTTTCATTAGTAATGGAGGTGAAAGAAAAACAGTTCGAGGATCCTGTTCTACGACAGCTTAAGGAAAAGGTGAGTCAGGGTATGATAAAGGGCTTTGACCTTACACAAAATGGAGTACTTTACTACCAAAACAGATTATGTGTGCCTGATATTAATGGATTAAGAAAGAGCATAATGGAAGAACCCAATCATTCCCGGTATTCTATCCATCCAGGATCGACTAAGATGTACCATGACCTGAAGGGAGTGTTGTGAGGAGGCATGAAAAAAGACCTTGCAGAATTTGTGGCCTAATGTCCGAATTGCCATCAAGTAAAGGTAGAACACCAAAAGCCAGGAGGTTATGTGCAGTGTATAGAGCTTCCAACTTGGAAGTGGGATATGATCATTATGGATTTTGTTACTGGTTTGCCTTGCTCATTCCAGAAGTTTGACTCCATATGGGTAATAGTTGACAGACTCACAAAGTCAGCACAATTCCTACCAATCAGGACTGATTATACAACTGAAGAGTATGTCATGCTATACCTAAAGACATAGTCAGGCTACATGGAGTCCCAATTTCCATTATATCTAACCGAGGAGCTCAATTCAGCGCAAACTTTTGGAAGTCCTTCCAAAAGGGTTTAGGGACACAAGTGAAGTTGAGTAAAACATTCAACTCTCAGACAGACGGTCAAGCAGAACGAACTATTCAGACACTTGAAGATTTGTTGCGAGCTTGTGCATTGGATTTTAAAGGTAGTTGGGTGGATCATTTGCCCCTTATTGAATTTTTCTATAATAATAGATACAATTCAAGTATCAAGATGGCACCTTATGAAGTTTTGTATGGGAGGAAGTGCAGATCATCAATTGGATGGTTTGAAGTAGGAGAAACCACCTTGCTTGGGCCAAATCTAGTGCAATAAGGCATGGAAAAAGTTAAGGCAATAAAGAAGTGTCTAGAAACATCCCACAGTTGTCACAAATCATATGCGGATGCTAGGAGGAGAGGGATGGAATTTTTAGTAGGAAATTGGGTATTTTTAAAGGTGTCTCTAATGAAAGCGGTTATGAGGTTTGGTAAGAAAGGAAAATTGAGCCCACGTTACATTGGGTTGTATAAGGTTATTAAAAACATCGGGCAGGTTGCATATGAGCTAGAGCTACCCCAAGAGCTTTCAATGGTTTATCCAGTTTTCTATGTATCAATGCTTCTAAAATGCATAGGTGACCCATCCCGTATCACCCCTATTGAGGACATGCAGGAAACAGAAGATCTCACTTATGAAGAGGTACCTGTTACTATTATAGATCTTCAAGTTAGGAAGCTGAGGAATAAAGAAATAGCTTCAGTAAAGGTACTTTGGAGAAATCAACAAGCAAAAGAGATAATCTGGGAGGCTGAGGACGCAATGAAGTCAAAATACCCTCACTTATTTGAAGCTAAAGAGGACGCCCAACATGCAGAATTGGAACACTTATAGGTATGTGTGATTAAATAATTAGCTTGTTGTTAAAGGTTTGTTTAAATAAACGTTCATACATCATTAATCCAACCAATTGGGCTAGCATTCGAGGACGAATGTTCCTAAAAAGGGGAGGATGTAACACCCCACATTTTACAAGTACTAATGCAGTGTGAAATAAATCATGATATAGACTGGTCAAATTAGTTTCCATTCTTAAAAGTGCTGGATTCTCGGGTTAACGGGCGATATGGGTGTCTAACGCTTAAGAGGGTCTTGTGTATATGTATTTTATGTTAAATAGAGGATATAACAACCCTAAAGAAAGTAAGAGAATTAAGGTGTTTGTATGAATTAATAATCTAGTAGGTGAGTCACCTACTTGCTTAGCTTGAATTTGTTAGCTAAATGGAGATGAGGTTAGACGTCAAATTTGTCCAAGGCCGATTACGAATAAAATCCATTTTAAGGGTGTAAGTTTAGACCATGTTTTAGCATCATAAATGGGCCTTATTTTTAGTCCAAGAAGAATAAAATAAGAGCCCATGTAGATCCCAAACAACTTGGCTATTTGGACCAAAACGGATTAAGAGGAAAGCTGGAAACTGGCAGCCAAAGCCCATTAAATTTGACACACATTTAGGCCCAAGTAAGAGGACCAAGTTGCTACCTCACCAGCTCAATAATATGCGATCTTACATGGTCAATATTCCCAAGGAAAGTCGTCCAAATGAGGCCTTTAATGAGGGGTTATAAGCAGCAAAATCCCATTCACTCTTACACTTAGAACATTTTCAGCTTTCCCAATCCTCTCTCTACACTTTTCTCAACCTAGCAAAGCAGCAGCCAAACGACCCTTTTAGGGTTCTTGAGAAGTTTTTCAACTTTGAAGATAAAGGTAAATGGTTATAGTAGTGTTTTTAGTATGGTTTCTTCATGAAAGAACAAGAAGTATGTGATAGTACATTATGCTGGAAATTATGGACAGCATGTGTCCAAAAAGTTGCAGCACATTTTCCTTTTGTTTTAGTGACTTATATATGGTTTGTGGGTTGTATTATGAAGAGAATTTGATGTTATTAAAATGGGTTAAGTTATCTAGATTACCCTAAGGTTGATACCCTGATTTTGGTTTCATTTAACAAGTGAGCTTTATTGTGCTATCTTAAGTGCAATGTTGATTCGAACTTGTGGACTGTTGGATGGAAAGCTATTGGATCACATCCTTCATGACTACTAGGGTGTTTTTTTAAGATTGTATTAGCAATGTTTGTATGTTTAAATATTGTTGGAACAGTTTGGTTATAGTTGGAAAAGATTTGGAGTTGTCGACGTAGAAATGTGGCAAAGAGGGAGGGGGGGGGGGGTAATGTTATGCTATATATTTGTAGTTTATGTAGAATTGTAATATATTGTTCCATGACCTTACCCTATTTTGGGACTATTTTTTGAACTATATTAATACTGGTTTTATGTAGTAAAAATTTTGGAAGCAATTTAGGAAAAGTTAAACCAGATTCGGGATTGTTGACATCGAAGTATGGAGAAAAGATGTAACGTTATGCCGCTTCTTTGTATGTTATGAAGAATTATTATGTGTTGTGTTTTGTGGGTTGTTTTTGGACTTTTAAAGGTCTAAAATAAGATGGAATAGACATGTAGAAAAGAATAGTTGTTAGAAAATACGTGTAGAAGTGAAAAAGGTTGAAGAAATGCCTTTGCGTCACTACTTGAAAGCTTGCTGTCAGGGTGATCGTTTTTATGATATTGGGTTGTCAAGAAGTGTTTCTTTGATGCTAATACTAATAATATTGCCTAATATACTATAGATAAGTATTTGAGGGATAAGAAGCCACTCTAACGTAGTAACGAGGTCATACGACGAGGTATGTAAGGCTAATTGATTTCGAATCACTTGGCATGAAACATAGATCCCTCGGGAAGTAAAGGCATTTATCTGTTCCAACATGACAAACACCCATGCCTCCACTTTTTTCACATGTGCATATGCTTCCATATATGTAGTTACCTTCAAATCTACATACATGCGTGGGTACCAAGTACATGAGTTCTTGTTGCTAAACAAAGTTCATGAGTTGTTTTATTTCATACGCATTTCATTGTTTATGTAACATACTCTCTTCATTGCGGTAGTGCCTTGAATAATTATTTACATGTCACATGTTGCATATAAAGCGTTATGGCTCCAAAATTATGACCACCAAAAAAATAATCTCAAAGGTAATTGAAAGATAAAGTATATTGTTTTGATGGGTGGTAGTCCGAGGGGTGGAAGAATCACCTAGTCAGGGACAATCCTATCACAGGTGGTAGCCCAAGAGGTTAAGAAAGAACCTAGCCAGGGACGATCCTGATGGAGTTTTACCACTGATCAGCTGGTCATTTATAATACATGATGTACACAGATTATACAGTTAAGGTAAAGCAATGTAAAGAATATAAAGTATAAGATCCCAAAGTATATCTACATGTGGTCTCTTATTCCACACCAGTTCATAGTTTCGTTTGAAGTTGTTACTTCATATATAGTATTTCATGCCTTATATATTCAGTACATTATCTCGTACTGAAGACCTTAGGGGGGACCTGCATTTCATGCTGCAGGTACAGGTGCTAGTAGATCTACCCAGTAGAGTCCAGGACATCCACCTGATGTTACCAAGCTCCAGGTTGTTCCCGGAGCTTTGTGTGTGTCTAAAGCTTATATGTTTGTATTGTACAGTTAATTGAGGCAGGTCCTATCCCGAACCCTATTCATACTTTCTCTTATCTAGAGGCTTTGTAGATTATGTAAATTAAAGTGTGGTCATGTCTCGTTCCTCGACACCATGGCCCCAACGGCCTAGTCACGTGCATTTTCTTTTGGATTATATCACAGTTTTCTTGCAGTAAGACATGTTAAATATAGAAATCCTTTATAAAATGTATAGAAAGTGCATAAAAATAGGTTGCTTCTACCGAATCTTATTGGCAACGGGTGCTGGTCCACCCTAACGGGACTTGGGTCGTGACATTCACCCACTCATCTGGTGGGCCATTTAGGCTAAAAGTGGTTTCACTCAATGAACAAAGGCATAATTTCCTTCCATATCGACCACATCACCAAACCAACTTTAGAGTAACAAGGCAAGTTCTGGCTCCATACAAGATCCTTGAATGTAGCAAAATAAGTTAACAGCACACATGACAATTGCATCCACAAGCAAGTATAGACTCTTAGATCATGCTTTTAACCTTAGCTTATCTTCACAATATCAGAACAAACATTGCCAGATACTCAAAAATGTATGAATGCATCAATAATCACAACTTCAAAAATTTTGAGGGTACCCAATTTTTCATCAAAACATTAAAAATACATCTAAAAATTATTATGTATGTGTCAATAGATAACACTACTATGAATATACCCATTATCTACACTACTTAACATGCCGGTTCAACAGAAAAATATACATCCACAAGGAAAAAGAAGCACGACAAGAAAACCTTAGGATCAAAAATAGGGGAAGTTATGAACTTGAGGCTACTCAGACTTCACCTTAATCCATAACTTCCACCACCCACCAAAATGTGATACTTTGTCCTCAAAGTAAAAATACAAAAAAAGGTGCAAGGAGCATACCTTGGGTTGCCTCCTAGGAAGCGCCTGATTTATTATTGTGGCACAATAGGAAGTTTTTGTATTCATGCTTCTTCAAGGTTCCATTATTCCACTATTTTGATTTCTTCCATGTCACCAATATACCATTTGACCCTTTGTCCATTGACTTTGAAAGTTTTGACATCGCTACTTTCTAGCTCAATGGCTCCACGACTAAAGACACACGTTACTCTGAAGGGGCCCATCCACTTAGATATGAGTTTTCCAGGAAACCACCTCAACTTGGAGTTGTAGAGTAGTACCATGTCTCCCTGAGCAAATTTGTGATCTTCAATTTTGTGATCATGCTAGACTTTCATTCATTATTTGTACAAGGGACGCACTCATATGCACGCAATCTAAACTCATCAAGCTCATTCAACTGCATCAACCTAGAAGTCGCAGCTTCAGGGCAATCCAGATTCAACTTCTTCAATACCCATAGTGCCTTGTGCTCAAGTTCGACTGGCAAGTGACAAGCCTTTCCAAACACCAATTGATAAGGGGACATTCCAATGGGAGTCTTAAAAGTTGTTTGGTATGCCCATAAAGCATCATCTAACTTCCTTGACCAATCGTTGTGATTCACATTTACCATTTTGGATAAGATTTGCTTTATTTCCCTATTCGATACTTCTACTTGTCCACTAGTTTGGGGATGGTATGGGGTTGCCAGTTGGTGTTTTACACCATATCTTTCAAGGAGAGCATTGAATAGTCAATTGCGAAAATGAGAGCCTCCATCAATGATAATAGCTCATAGTGTACCAAACTTGGAATAAAATGTTTTTTCAGAGAAATCTTTTAACACTCTTACCCTCATTGTTTAGCAAAGCTATGGCATCAACCCATTTGGAGACATAATCAACTGCGACTAGGATGTATTTATTACCATGAGAGCTGAGAAAAGGTCCCATAAAAAAATCAATGCCCCAAACATCGAATAGTTCTATAACCAATATAGGATTTAGAGGAAGTTTATGCCTTCACAAAACTCCACCCTACCTTTAATAGTGGTCACAAGGCTTATCATAATCATAGGCGTATTGATGTATTGAGGGCCAATAGAAGCCACATTGCAACACTTTATAAGCAGTTCTAACTCTATTATGATGACCACCCACTACTAAAGAGTGACATGCTTCAAGAATGCTCATCATCTCTACCTCCGAAACACATCTACAAATGATCCCCTCCGCCCAAATGTGAAACAAATATGGCTCATCCTAGAAGAATTTCTATACATCATGCATAAACTTGCGACGTTGATGGGTATTGAAATCAAGGGGCACTATATCACTCACTAAATAGTTAGCATAATCTGCAAACCAAGATATAAGATCATGTGACACTACCAGAACTCTTTCATTAGGGAATGAGTCATTTATGTCCAACCCATCATCAAACTTCATCATCGCCTTATCTTCCAACCTAGAAAGGTGATTAGCCACCTGAATTTCAGAATATTTTCTATCAATCACGTCAAAATTGAATTCCTACAAGAGAAGTGCCCATTTAATCAATCATGGCTTTTCATCTTTCTTTTCCATCGAATATTTCAGCGTCACATGGTTTGTATGCACAATCACTTTAGCTCCCATCAAGTATGAACAAAATTTTTCAAAAGCAAGCACCAATGCAAGCAATTCTTGTTTGATCATAGTGTAATTCTTCTGGGCCATATTCAGTGCTTTATTGGCATAATAGATCAGATGTAGGACTCTCTCTCTTCGTTGCCCCAACACTACACCGAATACAACCCCACTTGCATCAAACATCATTTCAATCAGTTGTGACCAATCTGGAGCGACAATAATGGGCGTTGTGGTCAAGCTTCTTTCCAACTATTTGAAGGGAATGCATGCATGCATCATCAAATACAATCTTTGCATCTTTTTCTAGACACTTACACAAGGACTGCGAGATCTTGAAGAAATCCTTTATGAAATGGTGATAAAACCTGGCGTGGCCTAGAAAACTTGTTATACCTTTTATCAAAACATGTGGTGGCAATTTCTCTATCCCCTTGATTTTTGCTTTATCCATCTCAATTCCCTTGCCCAAAATTCTGTGACTAAGTATGATGCCTTCTTTGACCATAAAATAGCATTTCTCCCAATTCAACACCAAGTAACTCTCAATAAACCTCTATAATACATCACACAAGTGTAAAAGGCATTTTTCAAATGATTGGACGACTACACTGAAGGCATCCATGAACACCTCAATAGTGCTTTCAATTATGTCTGAGAAAATAGACATCAAGTATCTTTGAAATGTGGCTGGAGAGTTACAAAGTTCAAAAGGCATTCTCTAAAGTGCAAAAGTATCATAGGGGCATGTGAACATTGTCTTCTCCTGATCCTTCGACAAAATAAAAATTTGATTGTACCCAGAATAACCATCAAGGAAACAAAACCATCCCTTTTCTGCCAATCTATCGAGCATTTGATCTATGAAGGGCACAGGAAAATATCTTTCTTAGTAAAAGCATTTAATTTTCTATAATACATGCGCACTCTCCATCCGGTGACTGGTCTCATGGGGATGAACTCGTTCTTTGCATTAGACACCACTGTGATACCTCCTTTTTTGGGACACACTACACTGGACTTACCCACTCACTATCAGCAATTGGGTAGATTACTCTTGCATCTAACCACTTGATGATTTCTTTCCTTACTACCTCTTGCATTGCAGGATTCAACCTCCTTTGATGCATGATACTCAGTTTATAATCCTTGACTAGCTAGATCTTATGAGTGCATATCCCAGGAGGTATGCCAATGACATCTGCAATTGTCCACCCAATAGCTCTCTTATACTACTTGAGAACTGAAACTAGGGCTCCTGTTTTGGGCTTCACTCAAATCTGTTGCAATGATGACATAAAATGTGTTATTCTCTCCCAAGTATGCATATTTCAGGTGCGATGGTAGTGCCTTTAACTCTAACTCTGGTGGAACTTCTATGGAGGGCTTTGCGGGTGGCGTGTCCCTATTACACAAGTCCAACTCTAACCTTGCTTGTCGAATCGTCCCAAATGACACCCCCAGGGCATTTACTATTTCCTCATAATCAGGAATGTTTTCATCATTGAAGTTCATCAACACGAATACCAAAGGGTCAACCCCAAGCCTCAACTCTATCGGGATTTCTGCTTCATTATCCTCATCCAATGAGATCATTAGGATGACTTGAAACTCAGAACTCTTTCTATCCTGCTGACCCACTTGAAAAACCATTGCTTCTTCACCAAACCTGAAAGTGAGTAGCCTTTTCTCTATATCTACTAATATTCATCCTGTGGCTAATAAAGGTCTCCCCGAAATGATTGAAACTACAGAATCAACCTCACAGTCAAGTATAACAAAATTTGCGAGAGATATAAATTTGTCTACCTTTATCAACACATTATACACGATCCCCACAGGCTTCTTGATTATTCTATCTGCCATCAATAGCCGCATCTTTGTAGGAACAACGCACCCCAAACTAATCTTTCTGAATATGGCGAGAGGCATTAAGTTAATCCTAACTCCTAAATCACATAGCACTTTAGCAAATGCTAGTTATCCACAGTGCATGGTATGGTGAACGCACCTGGGTCTTCGTGCTTTTGCACTAATGACTTTGTGGTGATATCACTACAACATTGAATATTTTTGCTCACTTTTAGTTTCTTCTTGACCAGGTCTTTCATCTATTTGGCATGTCCCGGTATCCTCTCAAGTAATTCTATAGATGGGATATTAACTGACAACTTCCTAAGCATTGCCAAGAACTATTCAAACTTACCTTCCTCCTTTCTCTTCCCAAGCCTTTGAGGAAAAGGAGGAGGGGGTCTCGGGTAGGTTTTGTACTTCTTGGGTTGTTCTTTTGTATTGCATGCCTGGGTTTCCTCATTCATTCTCTTCTTATGGTTCTCATTTTTCACCTTTTACATAGGGTGGATCACAACACTTTTGCCGCTACGAGTCATCACTGACATACAAATCCCTTCATTCTTTGGGCTTTGAACCATATTTCCTGGTAGGGTACCCTTATGGTGTTGATTCAATTGTGAAGAAACCTATCCGAATTGTTGCTCTAGTTGCTTGATTGTTGCAGAGTGAGACTCAATTTTCTGGTTAATATTTGAAATATCTACTTTCATTCCCTTTAAAGTCTCATCTTGACGGTCTACTCGCTTCAACAATTTTTTGAACATTTCTTCAATCCTTGAGTTGCTTGATCTGGCATCATGATTGTGTGGTGGCACATAAGGACTGTTCCTGTAGCCTTCTCTTCTCCCCCATTCTGCGTCTGGCACTCTCTCTCTCTCTCATAGTATCCACCCCGACTATCTCGATACATCTCATCATGGGTGAAATTCTAACCTTGATTCCCGAAACATTGCCTCTAATAATCCGAATTGGACCCTTGGGGGTTGTTCCGAAAACCCGCTACTTGGTTTCTTACAAAACATGCATCCTCATCAAAGAATGGATCATCATAGGTAGGGACCTTTGAAGGTTGGTGCGCCATTGCCTTAACATTTGCCTGATTTTGCTTTAAAACTAAGTCCATACTCGTGCGAAGTCGAGCAAATTGCTCCATCATCTATTCATTTACCTTTGCTTGCTCATTATTTGTGTTAACCACACAAGAGGATTTCACCAAACCTCGCTCTCATTGTCTCCATGCTCGATTTGTTTTGACCAGTTGTTCCATCCTTACAGCTATTAATGTGAAAGGTTCGTTTAGGAACATGCCTCCCATGATTATGTCGGCGTAAGCTTGACTATTCTCATCAAGTGCCTGATAGAAGATTTCAACTAAGGCATCATCAAAAATTATGTGATCAGGGACCATCCTCAAGCACTTAGTAGACCTCACCCATGTTGTTCTAATAGAATCATCCAGTTATTGCTCAAAGTTGTTGATTTGGTCTTTGACATTCAACTTCTTAGATCTTGGGAAGTATCTTTCAAGGAATACTATCTAAAGTTTAGCCCAACTTGTGATCGTACTAGGAGGAAGCTAAGACAATGATATAGTTGCATTGCCGATCAATGATAGTGGGAACACTCTTAAACCAACCTCATCAAGAGAAAGGTTTTGTGTCCCCATGACACTTATGCAAACTAGCACCATATTTTGAAGTTGATGATGAGGATCCTCCAAAGGTAGCCTTGTGAATAGACTACAATTTTGGACCATTTGGAGTAATCCACTCGATATCATGAACTTAGTATCTGCCGGTAATGGAGGCAGTACTATAGCCCCAGTAACATCCATAGCCATAGGGTTCAATCTATGTTGATTCCATCCATAAAATTTTCATTGAAAACCCTGAGTTATGGCCTGTTACACCTTTGTGGTGAATTCTGCTCTCTTCCCATATCCTCATTCATATTCATACTCAACGTCGATATCTTCATTCACTTGAGCCATTCTCTTCGGTAGTCTATGGATCTCCATATTGAGTGGAGCTAAGGGATTGGCTTGGCTCCTTCTCTTGGGCATACAACCTAGTATACCCTGCAAATAATATCAAACAACAAAAACAAAAATAAAAGCAAAGTACAAGAAACTCTAGCAATCAACACTAAAACTAACTAGTAGTGAAACCAAATCAAAACCTAGCCATATTCCCTAGCAATGGCGCCATAATTTCTGATGAAGTTCACGCTCCAATAAGAAAGTGATTGTTGTCAACAATTAACCTAACTAAGGTTAGGATCGAATCCACATGGAATACAGGGCTTGATTATAAGATTTCACCACTAATCATTTCTAGCATTCATGACTACAAACTCTAAATAGAGGGGGGAGGGTTTGTATATCAAAAACAAAATAAAACTACAACTAACTATAATACGAGGAAACACTCAATTTTAGGGAAAACTTGGAAATTATGTTCCCCATGGTTCGTCGACTTTATTACCCTAGATAACATAACTACGATTGGTGATTTGCATGCAGGACAGTAACTTAGGTTCTTCCAGCCCTCTTGTGAAGGTGAAGGTCGAATATCACCATGGCGCTTGGTTGGCAACCATGGAATGCAAACTAACAGTTACATATTCAGCCTCCCCTTGGTCAGGCTCAGTTGATTAGATGAGAACACATCAATTCAATTTTATCATCTACTTCCCTTTTCCTATTCGTCACTACCTTGGTCGGGATCGTGAAGTAGGTGGGTTTTGGTGTTGACCACCATCAAACGACAATAATAATGAAAGAAATTGATAATATATGCAAAACCCCAATCATAGAAATGCAACAAACCTAAGTCATCTCAAGGTCAACTACCTATGGTTCCCACAACCCCAAGTTGTGGGTGCTTAGCTACTCATGGCTAAGGCAAATCACACAAGAATGCAAATAATAAACATAGTTGAAAGCTTTACCAATACCAATGAAGAAAATAGGCACCATAAATTGCAAACCCTCAAGTTTGATTGATCGACAATTAGTACAAGGCAAGGTTGCAATTCCCCAAAAATGGGTTTTCCCAAAGAGAATAATAAATTACTCTAGAAATCTAACAATAGCTTCAAAATGTATCTTTCAAATGTCTACTGGTCGAACTCCTTCTAAAAACCTATCTTAAACTATACATAGTATTTCCAAAACAACCCTAGAATTTACATAGAAAGATAGTTGGCAGTTGATAAGTTATGCAGGTACGACTCATAAGATGACCTACAAGTCATAGTTAGGGTCTCGTATCAGGTTCTTGACATCTTGGACTAAACTGGTACGACCCATAGGTACGAGTCATTGCTTGAGCTATGACTTCTATGTTGGTCTTGTAGTCTTGGTCTTCAATTTTTGATCCAATATCTTGCCTCTCTAATTCTTACTACGAGTCCACCTATACGAGTCTTAGTATGACTTACGACTCATATGATGGCCTCGTAGGGTTGTCGGGAAAAAGTTTAGAAAAATGCAATTTTAAGGAGGGAGATTAGTCACTATTTTCCTAAAATATCATATCAAAGGCCCCTGAGCCTACGTTACAAGCCTAGAAAGTCTTAAAGTGATCCTAGTCCAGTTAGTTGAAAGTTTGAGTCATGAGTATAGGGACAAGCCTATGGAATTAGTCATTGTGCATGAATATCTTTTGTAAGAGTGCGTGTTTTTGCACATTCTCATGGATAAATTTAAAATCATCATTTAGTGTCAAATATGGGACTTCTTTCTGTGAGGGCACTTGCATTGCATTGTTAGCATTTGACTTGTTTAGTGATTGCGAACTGTTGATGTTCCCTTGCTTATCATAATTGTGTACTCACATACACTAGTGTGCTTTGGTTTGCTAACTAGCTATCTGATCCTATTTTGAAAAATTGATTTGGGTATCTGAGTTTGAATTGTATGTGACCTATGCCATTGAGTTGATGTCTGTGTGTTGTTGTATTGTCTACATAGATTGAGTCGCCACTTGAGGACAAGCAACAATTTTAACTTGAGAATGTTGATGTGCTGTCTAAATACAACATTTTTTATGCTTCAAACTTAGAATTTTGTGTGTTCTTAATCCGATATTTTTGGGTTTTATGTGTTTTTGCATTTATTTTTGCAAGGTTACAGGTTGGCAGGACTTTGGGGAAAAATCATAGAAGATTTTTGGCTTTTGATAGTTTATGAGACCATGTACGGACTGTAGAGCATTCAACGAGTCGTAGAGTGAGTTTTGTGACAAATTCCAGTGAAGGATGATATCTGATATCAGCTATATGAGACCTCTATACGAGTCATAGTGCATTCTATGAGTCGTATAGATGTGTTTCGTGAAGATTTCTAGTGATGGACGATTTGATGCAGCTGAAATCTACAAGCATACAATATGAGTCGTTGATCAATTTAGAGTCGTAATATGGATTTGTAGAAGTGAAGTCTGATCACACCCAAGTTACACCTCTCTTTTGGAAGATATAGCGGTCGTTGTCAAATATAAAACCTAACCAAGGTTAGGTTCGAATCCCACAAAGAATATAGAGACTCACAAAGAATTCGCCAATACGTAATCTAAGTAATTAACAACTCAATTCCCTGAAGGGGTTTTGAAATGTTCAACAAGAAATTTAACTGAACTAACTAAAGCAAGAGATAATCAATAACGGAGAGCAACTTGAGAATTGTGGTCCCCATGATTCACCAACTAAATATCCACGAATAACTAATTCTTGACTAGAGTATAGCATGTAGGAAGATAATTTAAGTTCACCAAACCCTTTGGTCAAAAGTGAGAGGTGAATTTCGCTATATGACTCGGCCCATCTCCATAGTGTGTAATACTAACTATTACCTATAGTCCCAGTCAACCTCCCCTTGGTCTAGTTCGGTTGATTAGATGAGAACACATCATCGAACCCTATTAATCAATCTCTTTTCCTATTTATTATCACCTAAATCGAGAAGGCAACACTAGGCAAGTTCTAATGTTGGTCACCACTAGAAAACATGCAAAATGAAGAGAATTGATTAATACAGGTAAGTACCTATTCTAAGAATTGCAAATTATCTAGGTTTATTTTGTTAGATCTTCATGGTTACCACAACCCCAATTTGTGGATTTAGCTACTCATGCGATGGTAGATGAAGAAATCATGAATTGAGGAAATTTAATTAATCACTTACCCAATTGAATTGAAGAACAAGAAAATCCAAAATATATTAAGAATCACAAGATTTGAAGATACAATAAATGCACAAGTGTATTCTCCTCCAAGATTGAAGTCTCCAAGTACAAAACCCTATAAGTACTTTCTAGTGACGTTCTCTATTGTACTCCCTTGAATAATAGCCTAAAAATTACTATTTATAGTATTTACAAACAAGTCCTAGAAAATAGAAAAACTGATCAGCGACTTTCTACGACGGATATTTACGACAAGTAAATTGATTTATGAGTCATAATCGAGGTCATGTATTCAGCTCTTGAGATATTGGACTTCACTACTGCAAATCCATTTTATGAGTTGTAGACTGATTCACAATTCGTATTGCACTCTCATAGACTTCATTTGCATCAATTGGTCCTTCATTGAAATTTTTCATGAAACTACTCTATATGACTCATAGAGGGATACACGACTCCTATAAAGGTCTCGTATGGCTTAACTTCAGATCTCATCTTTCACTGAAAATCTTCACGAAACCCACTCTACGACTCCTACAATCCTCTAAAACTCTAGAGGGTCCCATAAACCATTAAAAAGAAGTAGAGTCTACAATTTTGCCCCAAAAATCCTGCCAACTTGCTTTCCTGCAAACAAGACATAAAAACCATAAATGTTGCATTGAGAACACACAAAATCCTAAGTTTTAAGCATCAAATGTGTTATATTTTGACAATACATCAATACCCTCAAGTTAAAATTGTTGCTTACCCTCAACCAATGAGTCAATCTACATAGACAATATAGCAACACATATACCTCAACCCAATGGAATATATCACATACAATTCAAACTCCTGTACCTACAAAAACTTTTCAAAACAAGATCAGATAGCTATTTAGAAAACCAAAACACACTAGTGCATTTGACAACACAACTATGACAAGTAAGGGAATATTAATTGTCCACAATCACTAAATAAGTCAAATGCTAACAATGCAATGTAAATTCCCTCACAGAAAGAAGTCCTATTTTTTCCACTCAATGATGATTTAAATTTAGCTTTGGGACTGTGCAAACACATTCACTCTCACAAAAGATGTTCATGCATCATGACTAATACCATAGGCTTGCCCCTATAGTCATAACTCAGATTTTCAACCAACTAGACTAGGATCACTTTAGGACTTTCTAGGTTTGTAATGTAGGCATAGGGGGCTTTGGTATGACATTTTGGAAGAATAATGACTAAAAGCCAACCTTGAACTACCTTTTCAACACTTTTACCTTATCAAATAGAATATTTCCACCTTATTCTCCCTTTTTTCACATTTAAGCTTTTCCTAGTATTTTCTTCTCATTTTTCAGATTTTGCCTCACTTCTACACTTCATTTTGCTTTAGATATCAATCTAAGACATCTTTTTCTTTTTCTTGCACCCAGTACATGATTTTCTTCTTTTTCTGCTCATTCCCAACTCACCTCCTTATTTTTAAGATTATACCCCTCAACCGACCACGCTCAAATTAGGCTTTTAACTTGTATTGAAGTACACAATATCTATTTCCCAAACCAGGGCCACTTTTTCTAGCTACCCTCAATTAAGACATTTTTCCTTAATCAAGGTTCAAAAGGCTCAAGGACAGAGCAGGGCCAATTTCAAGGTTTTCACTAAACAAGGTTAGGTTACTTAGGTGTTTTTGAAAGAAATGGTATATGTAAGGCACAAACATTTGGAACAAGGGATAAAACTTCATTTGGTTGGTAATTTTTAGACTAAAGTGGACTAATTAAAGAACAAAGGCCTAAGATCCCTTCCTAATCTATTTATTCAATGATCTAACTTAAAATAACAGGGCAAGTTCTGAATTAGTGCAAAATGCACGAATCTAGCAAAATAAGCTCACACTCACATGACATTGCATACATCATCAACAAGGACTCACAGATCATGCTTCATGTCTTAATTACCCTCACTTATCAGAACAACTATTGTCAAACACCTAAACATGCATGTCATTTAACTACTAATCACAAAATATTTGGTGGGTATTAATTTCCAAAACAAAATATAAAAGCATGTTATATGCCATAAATATTAGTACTATATGCTACAAATATTATCTAAACATCCTAAATGTGCCAGTTCAACAGAAATTAAATATCTATATGGAAAAAGACCACAGATAAGAAAACCTCAGGATCATAATTTGGGGTACTTATGGATAATAAGCTACTCATACTACACCAAGGCCCAACACTACACATATTCCATTGAAAAAATTGTGTATTGTCCCCAATGCAAAAAATCAAGCAAAAATAGAATAAGTAGGGTTCAAAAACATACCTCAGTGCCTAAGCGCTAGTCTATGGCTGAGTCTGGCCATCCCTCTCTTACGGGGTAGTCTCCTTAACTTCTCCAACTTGTCTCTAGTGGCTAATACCCCTCTCTTAATCATGCTCATAAGCTAGCCTCCTCTCTTCATTGCGCTTCGATGTCCTCAAGCCCAGCCCCAGCTCTTCCTCCTCATCCTCATTATCCTAAAAAAAGGTCTCTTCTCGAGGGAAGTTTGTGAAGGCTACGTGGTGGCAAATAAATCAAATAGAGGCTCCGTAGATGTAGTCTCTGGTAGTATCATAGGTTCCACAAGTGATGATGTCATGTCAACCCTAAGCTTCTCGATCTCATGATGTACAGTTGACAAATCTGAAGGTCGGGCCTTAGCTAATCTCTTCTGAACCAGTCCTCAAAGGCATCCATACTGGTATCCACTAGAAATATGCTCCTGAATAGTAGAGATGATGAATACCCAGCTCCGCTCCTCTAAATTCGCAATAGCTTACCGAACCTATGGCTTGAGCTATTAGATACGCTGAGATAACTGGGCCTCAGCACGTGATATTCGCTGCACCATTGCCTAAATGGAAACAATAGACACATAGAAGGCTGTGAAGTGGTGACCTCTGGTGCAGGAGTAGTTGTATTAGGACCCCTATCAATATCGACTACCTTGGGCTTCGGAGGTCTCTTATCTGTAGTAGCAGCAATAGTAGTGGTGGTGGTAGTCGTCAAACCCTTAGTTGGCGACTCTGGTACGAATATATGTCATAGTGGTGGAGGTTGTGCTCTTCGTGTTGCCACCGGGTTCTTATCAGCCTTTATCAGGCTGGCTCCAATTTATGCTGCGCCTCAACTAACTGGTCCAGCTAGTGCACGATATCCACCTGACTCTATACAGAGTGTGTAGATCAAAATCAAAAACAGGATTGAGGTGGCCCTCTTCAGCTCTGACTCATGTATCTTCTCCACTATGAGTAGAGCGCAATCAATGTAGTAGCCAGCCAAGATGCTGGCAACCAATATTGCACACTTCGGCATAAGTGTGTTATGCACCAAGGTCAGCTATATGGGTGATCGAACAATGGCCCACCAAACCTTGGCAGGGAAACTTAATGAAGCCTTCACTATAAGATCAGTGTGGGTGGTGACTCAAGTAGGTTTCGGACCTTGCTCCACAATATGACGAACTATCCATCTCAAAAGAGAAGTACAATGCTCGGGATCATTCAAAAATAATGATTTCTGAGCCATCCCCAACCTATGATCAAACTCTGTTCTAGACATATTTGCATGGTACTCCATACTAGCAAGCATGTAGCGGATGGTCTCATCAGAAATATCGACCTGTGGACCTCTCACCCGTACCTCTGTAAATCTACGCTGTGAGATAGCCTTCTTCCCCTTATGAAGATCGTGCTGAATCGTGGTGGCATAAGATGCATAAAACACCCTCACCAACACTGGGTAGTATCGCCCAAGAGACTTTGTCAGCCACCTCAACCCATACCGTATCATCATGTCTTGTAGACCTAGGACATGACTAACTTTATCATCAATAACCCTGGGCCCTCATATATTAAACGGATGGGTTTCCCCGCTTCTTAGGCTTAATTACCCCCAAAATATTTGGCCTTCATCCCCTCGATACATCATTGGTGAGTAGTAGCATCCGATGCTAATGATAAAGATGGTGTGACAAAGATGTCAAGGTGAGTAGTAGTATCCTGTATTGATGATGAAGATGGTGCGACGAAGGACTCTGTAGCTCCTCTATCCTCGAAGGCTCCCTCTAAACTCTACTCCTCCCTAGAAGGGGTCATCTGGGGCATGCTACTCCCCGTCTCCTCACTACCATCCTCATCAGACTGGGAAGGGCTATCGCTCTAAACCTGAGGCTGCCCAGACCTGGCAACTACTCTAGTCTATGGTTGAGGAATCTTTGGGTCAGGCTGGGAATCATATATCTCTAATAACCCACTCAGCTGAGGGGTCTGATCATCACCCATCGTTCATCATCTGTAGGCTCATCTCTGAGATTCCTCCTAAGTTTGTCAATCTTCAAATGATTTCCTTTTGGGGCCATAGTGTCCAAAAAATAAATATAAATGAACCCTAATAATTCGCAACAATCAAGAAACAAAAAGCAAGAACTTCATTGCAGTAGTTGCAGAAGGGCTCTACGAGAGGACCTTTACGAGTCTTAGTGATGCACTCGTAGATTAATGCTTCAGACCAACAAAGGTCATCGAAAAAGTTTACAAGACCTAGGTACAACTCGTAAATTGGTTTGCAAATCGTAAACTGGGTTTGTATAAAATTTTAGAGAGTAATCGAGAACAAGCGAGGATCGATGAGACCTATCTACAAATCGTAAAGTGATCTACGATTCATAGAAGGTCTCATATGATGAGTACTTAAATTATCAAGTGTCTGTAATTTCTCACGAGGGGCAATCTCCAACTCGTAAAACTCTATCTTGAACAAGAAATTTCAAGTACCTGATCTATCTAAGTTCATCACATGGACCCCGAATCCTAATTTCTACCTGCATCAAAGCAAACATATGCACACTTACAAGAAGAGCATAAAACAATCAACCCCCAACATGGTAACAAACTAATCACCCCATCAAATATGATCTAACATCAATCACCCTACAATTTCGACTATCTCAATTTGGCCAAAACATTATCGTACTGCTATCCTATTGATATCCAATTTACACTCATAAACTATTCGAAACCATTCAATCAAACAAGAAGCATGATTCCATGGAAACAACATTCATTCATCCTAAATCCTAAAATACCTAATTTCTGGAATCAAATATTCAATTCAATCTATGGCAAGCCTATGTCACATTCACAATTCAAAGCAAATAATGATGTCATGATTAAACACTAACTCAATATGCTCATCAAGTCAAACAAGTACTTCTCTAGACAAATTAATGATCAAAATTAAATCAAGAACTTACCACAAATGAAGAATAACTTGATGAACAAAATAAAGAAGATAATTGAACCTGAAACCCTAGTGCCAGAAACTCAAGCTGTAAAATAATCACACTAGCTGAAAATTGATCGTAAAAATAGAAGGAGGAAAATGTTTAGGAAATTGTTGTCAATTAGGTCAAAAGTGGTTTCAAAATAATTTGACCTCCCTTTTATATCTTTACCAGGTCGCAATTAATATTACTGGTCTTGAGTCTACGAAATCCTCACTACGAGTATTATATGGATCTACGACTCATATGTCTTGGTCATGTAGACCTCGCAACACTTAGAAAAAATTTAGAATCTTACCTGAGTTCCATGAACACCATTCATGCCTCATAGTCTGATCTACGAGTTGTAAAGTTGGCTTACGGGTTAAGTGTACACTGTTCATACTCACTTGAAGTTTCTACAAGATCGGGTTACGAGTCGTAAAGTGCAATATGACTCATAAGTCTATTCACAGAAACTATACCTAATGCATTTCTCAGCAAAATATGTTGCCTTAGTCTTTTACCTGCATACTCTTCATAAAATTCACTTACACCCTATATGCAACGAACTCAATGTGAAAAATAACAATCAAAATAAAATCAAACAACTAGAGTTCATCCCTCTTTTTGAGCCTTTGAGGATGCTTGTCTTGCCTTCCTCCTCTCTCTTTTTGAGTTTTTGAGGGAAAGGAGGAGAAAGCCTTGGCACGGGCTTATACTTCTATTGCTCTTTAGCTACCTCAGTCACCCCATCTTTGACACAATCATCTCCTTTAACCACATCCTTATCTGCAACTATCTTCTCACGAACATCTTCTACCTCAACCAGCATAGGAGGATCAATGGTACTCTTGCCATCCCTAGTAGCAACCACCATATATTGCCCTTCACTATTTGGATTTTGAACTGTGTTTCTAGGCAATGTACCCTTTTGACACTGATTCAACTGAGTTGACACTTGACAAAATTGTTGCTCAAGCTTTCTAATAGCCACATAATGATACTCTATCTTTTGATTAATGCTTGACATATCAAATTTCATGCCCATTAGACTTTTATCTTATGTCTCGACCTTCTTCAACAATTCATCAAACATCTCCTTAATTCTAGAATTTCTTGTACTGGCATCTGGTTATGTGGTGCCACATATGGACCAATTCTCAAACCATCTCTTCTACCCCGATCTGCTTTAGGAACCCTATTCCTCTCATAATAACCACCTCCATTGTCTCTATAAGCTCCATCATCACCATAGTTCCGACCTTGGTTCCCTTGACCTTGGCACCAATAGTCCTGATTAGATCCTTGGGAATTAGTCCAAAGCAAGCATCTTCCTCAAAATAAGATTCCTTATACATGGGTGCACATGGAGGTCGATAAACTATCACATTCACTCTTTCCTGATTCTGCTTGATCACAACATTCATGCTTGTGTGAAGTTAAGCAAGTTGTTGTACAATGTCCTCATTAATCTTGGCTTGCTCTAAACAAACATTAACAACACATAAAGTCCTCATAAAAGATCTATCCCGTTGTCCCCATGCATGATTCGTCTTGACCACTTATTCCATATGTTCAGCAATCTTTGCAAATGGTTGATCTAAAACCATGCCCTCAATAATGGTGTCGACACAGGCTTGACTATTATTATCAAGGGCATGGTATAAGATCTCCACCAAGGAATCATCAACTATCTTGTGGACATGGACGCTTCTCAAACACTTAGTAAACCATTTCCATGTAGTTCTAATTGAATCACCAGGAAGTTGCTCAAAGTTGTTGATTTGATCCTTTAGATTGAGTTTCTTCGATCTAGGGAAATACCTCTCCAAAAAGGCCTTCGGCATATCTTCCCAACTAGTGATTGAACACTGTGGTAGCTCAGATAGCCATAATACAGCATTGCTTGTAAGAGATAATGGTAAAACACGAAGTCCCAAAGCATCCATAGACAGATTATGTGTCCCCAACACACTCTTACAAAAAGGCCACATTGTACAAGTGGCTATGTGAATCTTCTGATGGTAGGCCCGCAAATAATCCATAGTTTTATAGTATTTGAAGTAACCCACTAGAAACTGCGAACTTTGTGTCAGCCTGTAGTGGTGCCAACACAATAGCCCCGATCATATCCATAGCCCTAGGGTTCAACCTATATCGATTCCACCAGTAAACATTGTCATTGAAATCTCGAGTCTGTGGAATATTCTCCAAAGGAGATGGGTTATCATTCCAAACATCATCATTATCATTCTGATTCAACGCTGCATTACCTGCCATGTTAGCATTTTCTTGGGTCATTCTTCGTGTAACTCTTTGGATCTCTGTAACAAGTGGAGGTAATGGATTGCCTTGACTCCTAGTGTTGGCCATACACTACTAGTATACCCTGCAAAGAAACAAAAATAAAAACAAAAGTAAAATACAAGGGAACTAAGGATTAACACTTGACTTACAATTACTAGTGAATTCAACTAACTGTAGTTGTATTCCCTGGCAATGGTGCCATAATCTTTGATCACACCCAAGTTACACCTCTCTTTTGGAGGATAAAATGGTTGTTGTCAAATATAAAACCTAACCAAGGTTAGGTTCAAATCCCATAGAGAATAGCAGACTCACAATGAATTCACCAATACACAAGCCAAGTAATTAACAACTCAATTCCCCAAAGGGGGGACGATTTTCAATGTTCAACAAGAAATTAAATTAAACTAACAAAAGAAAGAGACAGTCCATAATGGAGAGCAACATAGGAATTGTGTTCCCCATGATTCACCAACTCAATATCCCCTGGATAACCCAATTCTTGACTAGAGTATATTATGTAGGATGGTAATATAAGTTTTCACCAAGCCCTTTTGGTTAAAGGTGAAAGGCAAATTTCAATATATGACTTAGCCCATCTCCATAGTGTGCAATACTAACCATGACCTATAGTCCCACTCAACCTCCCCTTGGTTCAATTCGGTTCATTAGACGAGAAAACATCATCGTTCCCTGTTAATCATTCTCTTTTCTTATTAATTACCTCCTGAATTGGAAAGGTACCACATGGCAAGTTCTAATGCTGGCCACCACTAGAAAAGATACAAAATGAAGAGAATTGATTAATAAATATAAGTATCATTTCCAAGAATAGCAAATTATCTGGGTTTATTTGGTTAGTTCTTCATAGTTCCCATAACCTGAAGTTGTGGATTTAGCTACTCATGCTACGTGTAGATGAAGAAATCATGAATTGAGAAAATATAATTAATCACATGCCCAATTGGATTGAAGAAGCAAATCCAAAATATATTGAGAATCACAAGATTTGAAGAAACAATGAATGCAAAAGTGTATTCTCCTCCAAGATTGAAGTCTCCAAGTACAAAACCCTAAAAGTACTTTCTAATGACGTTCTCTACTGTACTCCCTTGAATTATGACCTAAAAATTACTATTTATAGGATTTACACACAAGTCCTCAAAAATAGAAAAACTAGTCGCTGACTTTCTATGACAGACATTTATGACTAGTAAATTGATTTACGAGTCATAATCGAATCCTCGTATTCAACTCTTGAGATCTTGGACTTCACTGCTACGAATCCACTTTATGAGTCATATACTAAATAAAAACTCGTGTTGCACTATCGTAGACTTCATCTGCATCAACTGGTCCTTCACTAGAATTCCTCACAAAACCACTCAATAGGACTCGTAGGGGGATATATGACTCGTAGAGAAGTCTTGTATGGCTAAACTTCAGATCTCATCTTTCATTAGAAATCTTCATGAAACCTACTCTACAACTCATGGAATCCTCTACAACTTATAAAGAGTCCCAAAAACCATCAACAATCAGAAGATCTACAATTATTCCCCCAAAATCATGCCGACCTGCTTTTTTGCAAACTAAATACCCATAAACACATAAAAACCATAAATGTCGCATTGAGAACAACAAAATCCTAAGATTTAAGCATTCAATATGTTGAATTTTGACAACACATCAAAGTCCAAGATCCCAGAAGATGATTATGAGACCCGACTATGACTTGTAGATCATATTATGAGTCGTAGAGTGCTTTCATGGAATCCACTAATTTTTTCTATTTTCTTAGGACTTAACTATAGTTACTATAAATAGTACTTTTAGGTTATTATACACGAGAGAGGACATCACTATTCAGTACTTTTAGGTTTTGTAGTTGGAGAACTCAATACTTGGGAGAGAAGATATTGAGAAAACACTTGTGAGTAAATTGGATCTTGAAGCTTGTGATTATCATTCTTCTTGGTATTGCTTTATCTTAATTCAATAGGGTAAGTATTTAATAATTTTTTCTCAATTCATAATTTCTTCATCTATCCATAAGATGAGTAGCTAAATCCACGACTAGGGTTGTGAGAACCATGAAGAACTAAGTAAACCAGGATATTTTGCAATTCTTGGAATGAGTATGTGCATGTATTAATCAATTCTCTTGATTTTACATGTTTTCTAATAGTGCCCAACATTAGAACTCTCCTAGTGTTACTGACTGGACCAAGGTAGTAATTAATAGGAAAAGAGATTGATTAATAGGATTTTTGATGATGTGTTCTCGTCTAATCAACCAAACTGGACCAAGGGGAGGTTGATTGGGACTTATAGGTAATAGTTATTGTCGCATCCTTTGGAGATGGGCCAAGTGACATAGTATTCGCCCCTCACCTTTGACCAAAGGACTTGGTGAACTTAAATTACCATTCTACATGCTACACACTAGATAAGAACTGGGTTTTCTAGTGATACTAAGTTAGGGAATCTTAGGGAATGTGATACCCTAGTTGCTCTCTATTATTGATTACCTCTTGTGATAGTTAGTTTAGTTTACTTTCTTATTAATTATTGCAAAAAAACCCTTCAAGGAATTGAGTTGGTTAACTACTTGAATTGCTTATTGGTGAATTTGTCTAGAGTCTACTATTTCCTTGGGTTCGCCTCTAACCTTGGTTAGGATTTATATCTTGACAACGACTACAATATCCTTTAAAAAGAAGGTGTAACTTAGGTGATGTCAGTCCCATCTACTCAGAGTACTATAAAGGCCTGACATCAAGGACAAAACTGTAATCCTAGCATTTTTTCAAGCAAAAATTAGCAACTTCTGCGAATTTTTCCCAACACAAAGGCCAAAACAGTAATCCTGCAAATATAAACACAAAAACACATAAAACCAACTAACATCGCATTGAGAACACACAAAATTCCAAGTTTTAAAATCAAAAGTATTATATTTTGGAAGCACACCAAATATTAAAGGCAATGTTTCCTCAACAGGAATTGTTCCTTATCTCCAGGAGGACCGAGTTTATTTTGATCAGTAATATTTTTTAAAGAATCAACAACAAACTTGAGAAACTCGGACTCTTCAAGAATATTCCCCCTATTCTTTAGAAGAGCATCCTTTCGAATAGTGATGTTGCCCAAGTTACACCTCCTTTTTAGAGTATAAAGTTGTCACTGTTAAAAAATAAAAGCTAACCAAGGTTAGGGTCGAAGCCACGAAGAATACGTTGACTCAAGACAAGTTCAGCAATATGCAATTCGAGTAGTTAACGAACTCAATTCTCCAAATAATGAAGTAGGGGTTGAAATAATCAATGAGAAAATAAACTAACTAACTATCATGAAAGAAAAATCAAAAATAGAGAGCAACTAGGGTATTGTGTTCCCCATGATTCCCCAACATAATATCCCCAGATAACTTAATCTTGTCTAGTGTATAGCATATTGGACGATAATTTAAGTTAACCAAGCCCTTTGGTCAAAGGTGAGAGGTGAATTTCACCATGTGACTTGGCCAATCTCGATAGTGTGCATTACTAACCATTACTTATAAGTCCCAGTACCGCCTCCCCTAGTCCTAGTTCTTTTAATTAGACGAGAACATACTAATAGAATCCTGTTAATTGATATCTTTTCCTATTCATTACTACCTTGGTCTAGTTAGTAATAGTAGGTGAGTTCTAATGTTGGCCTCCATCAGAAAACATGCAAAAGAATGAGAGTTAATTAATACATGCATATACACCTTCCAAGAATTATGAATTATCTGATTTTATTTTTTTAGTTATTCATGGTTCCCCCATCCCTAGTTGTGGAATTAGCTATTCATGCTAAGTGTAGATGAAGAGATTATGAATTGAGAAGATATAATTCAACACTTATACAATTGAATTGAGAACAAGCAAATCCAATGTTAATGCAAATCACAAGATTGAAGATTGAATTAAAGCACAAGTGTTTCAAAGACTCTCTCTAAATTTTGTCTCCAAGGATATTGAGTTCTCTGAGCACTTAATCTAAAATACACAAAACTGATGTGAACTGACAAAAATATTTGAAAAATAACCTAAAAATCCTATTTTTAAGAATTAAAAACAAGTCTTAAACAAATTAAGAAAACTGGTTGACAATCCACAAAAGCACTTTACGACCTATAATGTCTTCTATGGCTTGTAGTCGGGGGTATCGTAATCAACTGTAAGAATTTTGGACTTCACTTCTATGACACCCCTTTCTGACTCATAAAGTGTTTTACAACCTATAAAGGGGGTTTTGTCTGATAACTTTCTTACAATTCCACTCTCTGATCCTCAGGGCATGAAAGGTCTTCTACAACTCATAAATTACTCCACGACTCATCTACATATTCGTAGAATCAACATCAAAAACTTGGCCCCTCACTGAAATTCTTCACAAAAGATCTTTACGACTCATAGAATGCTCTACGACTCGTATAAGGTCTCGCACAATAGCAAAAACTTGCAACTTTTGCAATTTTCCCCAAAATCATGGCCAACTTGTAATCCTGCAAATCTAAACACAAAAACATATGAAACAACAAAACTGGCATTAAGAACACCCAAAATCCTATGTTTTAAGCATCAAAAGTGTTGTATTTTGGTAGCGCATGAAATAGCAAGAGTTTTTTCCTTGCAGTCCTCTTCAGACAAGGATTTAGACTCTTCACGATCAGAGTCCTCGCTAAGAAGAATGGGGCTACTACAACATCCTCGCTAAGAAGAATGGGGCTACTACAACATCGTTTATTTAAATTCTTCTTTTCGAATTGGAAAGTGAGCGTGGGCAGTGAAAATATGCCTGGCATATGTTGTGATTTTCACCCTCAACAACAAGATGAGGTACTACCGTCTAATTGGACTCCTTTTTATCTTCTTCATTCTCTTTTGGACAGATCACATCATCATGTTCTATTTCTTTGTCATTAGAATCACATCTTGCATCATCAATTGAAGCTTTGGATTCTAACTTCAAATTTGAAGTCCTACATATGCTTGAGGTAGAATAAATGAAGAAGTGTAATCATAAATGTATCTTCATTCTCTTTTTTATAAACACTAGCTTGAACAAAGAACTTGTTTCTTCTAGAAAATCAAGAATTGAATGTTATGAATTCTTGAAAATGTAAAATCGGAGATGATATAATGATTAAATCTTCCTAGGGTGTCACATGAATTTCAATTGTGAACAGGAGTATTTACTCCAACAAAGGAATCTTTGAAAAAAAAAACAAAAGAATGATCAAACCTTCCAACAGTGTCACATGAATTTCAAGAGTGAAAAAGTGTGTTTACTCCAGCAAAGGAATCTTTGGGAAAAAATAAAATAAAAACATGTTTGTTTTGTTCCTCTATGTTTTAATTACTGTACAACTTTTTTCAAATTGTGGGATCCATTTTAGTTTCAAATTCATATTTAATTATAGCTTTATTTATGACTAGGAATGAAATGGCAAAAAATCAAATTATCAAACTAAATCAAATTTTTTATACAATTTTGTATTCAGTTATTTACTCTTTGGTACTCAATATTCGGTATGATATCTGGAAACGTATATGTCTTTTAGTTATATCAATTTGGTTTTTCTGGATGTCTTCTTATGAGATTTTCTATTATATCGTGCCTCCACATAAAACAATAGAAATAATTGGAGGGATTATATTAACTTTGTAATATAATTGGCAACTATTGTATTACTGAATACCATACCTAACTTACATTTGATTAACCGGATTACCAAATCAAAATCTAAAAAAAATTGATATATAGTATCTTCTTTTAACTACTACTTACTGAATTCGGAATTTAAAATCTTGAGTTGAATACCAGATATCCACCCCTAGCTTTGTTATGAATGTTATTGATACTTGTATATATTTTATAACTACTTGAGGGGACTCACACACACACATATGAACTAAAATTTATAATTTAAATTTATGAAACCAATAAAGGGGATTAGCTTGTGTTTATTTGGTCATTATAATGGAATAATATTAGTTGTGTTACACCTACAAGTTTTTTTTTAATAATATAGGAGGTGAATTTTGATAACTCCGACATTATTAAAAACCCAAATTAGTAAGAAATGTTAGGGCTAATTTTGGTGATTTATATGCAAGGTTCAAGGAGGATTAATGTCACACCCTGGGAGGGTACCCTTGGCATGGCCGACACTTAGAGACTAATGCTAGTCCCCAAGCCAACCACTCAACCTCATCGCATTCTTTCAATCATATTTTAGTAGCGGAAGACATCCGTGAATAAGAATACCTAAAGAAAAGAGATGACAAATGATAAATAATGGCTAAAGGCCAAATAATCTATCAATCTACTGAGTAAGACTAGAGTGAAAGAAATTAGTCAATAATAACATCCAATCATCACATCCACAGACTTGTCTATTAAGCCTCTAAAGCATTTGAATAACGGTGTCAATGACAGATCTATGGCTACCTCTACATAAAAATTATAAGGCTAAACTGAAAGTTAGAAGGAAAAACGTGACATCTTCCAAGACTAGGGGAGGATTCGCCAATTAGCTGAATGCAAGAAGGTCCTCAATGGGGTTCCTGATGATGTCCGCTACTACTTATCTCTGCATCATGAAAAGATGCAGGCCCAAATGGATGTCAATAAGTGGAATGTATGAGTCTATAAAATAGCAAAAAGAAACATGTAAATGAATGATAACATCAACTTAAATAGCACAACTGAAGAAGTAGGAAACTTAATCATAATGTCAAGAGTCTAAAGTAAGAATACAATTTAGAGAATGACTACTCGTCTATCATCTGCGTCCCTGATTTGCTATAAAAAATACAAGATTTTTTATGTTTCAACCTTAGGATTTTGTGTGTTGTCAATGCGACATTTTGGGGTTTTATGTGCTTTTGTGTTTAGTTTTGCAGGATTACAAGTTAGCATGACTTTGGGGGAAAATTGCAAAAGATTTCTAGTTTTTAATGATTTACGAGACCATCTACGGACCATAGAGCATTCTACGAGTCGTAGAGTGGGTTTCATGATAAAATCCAGTGAGGGATGATATTTTAAGATCAACTATACAAGACGTTTACACAAGTCGTAGAGCATTCAATGAGTCATATAGATGGGTTTCATGAAGATTTCTAGTGAGCGATAATTTGATGCTGTTGTAGTCTACAAGCATACAATACGAGTAGTGGATCAGTTTACGAGTCATAAAGTTGATTCGTAGAAGTGAATTCCAAGATCCCATTAACTAATTATGAGACCCCTACAACTACTCTTAGATCATAATAGAAGTCATAGAGAGCTTTCGTGGAGTCCGCCAATCAGTTTTTCTATTTTTAAGGACTTAATTTTAATTAGTCTAAATAGTACATTTAGGTTATTGTACAAGAGAGAGGACATCATTATTTAGTACTTTTAGGGTTTGTTCTTGGATAACTCAATACTTGGGAGAGAAGATATTGAGAAAACACTTGTAGAAAAATCTGATCTTGAAGCTTGTGGTTCTCATTCTTCTTGGTTTTGCTTGATATTTATTCAATTTGGTAAGTATTTAATTGTGTTCTCTCATTTCATAATTTCTTCATCTACCTATAACATGAGTAGCTAAATCCACAATTAGGGTTGTGGGAACCATGAAGAACTAACTATGTAAATTCTAATATTTTGCAATTGTTAGACTGGGTATATGCATGTATTAATCAAATTTTTTTATTTTGCATGTTTTCTAATGATGGACAACACTAGAACCAGTATAATTTTGCTGACTGGACCAAGGTAGTAATGAATAGTAAAAGAGATTGATTAACAGGATTTCGATGATGTATCCTCGTCTAATTAATCGAATTGGGTCAAAGGGAGGTTGACTAGGACTTATAAGGAGGGTTAGCAATGCACATTATGGAGATGAGCCAAGTCACATAATGAAATTCGCCTCTCACCTTTGACCAAAGGACTTAGTTGAAACATCCCACATGTACTTAGAAATTGCCCATAATCTTATTTTCATGATATCTCAAAAATCGTGTGTGATTTAAGAAATCTGACTTCATGTTGTTGCTCAGGGGGCTAAATTGAGTGGGAAATGGATATTACTCAGATTTTAGAAGACCCTACCAAAAAATAATTTTCACTAATTAATCAATTTACAGTGTACATCCGCGCCCCAGGCACGACGTGGCCCGGATACGAACTAGTACAATTTTTTCAGTCGCGTTTGGTCTGCGTGCTAGACTGGACGTGGACCAGTGTAATTTTTTCCCTTTTTTCATATTTTTTCCAAGGGCAAATTAAACGTGAAATCCTCCTTACTTAGACATTTTTCAACTCTATAACTCACAAAACCCTTTTTAAATCTCTCTATGCCTTTATCAAAACTTTTCATTCAAATTCAAGGATCTCAAGAATAATTGAATCTCAAAGACCCAATCCAAGCTTCAAGTCTCCTTCAAGTTTACTCCAACAAATTCCAAATTTATGTATGTGGATCTTCATCCATGGCTCCTTTCACCCATGGAGCCAAACTCTCTCTTTGTATGAAAATTTCATGATTTCAAGATTTGATTCTTCATGGGTATCTATTATCATACTTTGTAAATGTGAGATGTGTTGGGTTTTATCAAGTATTGATTGATTATGCATGAACATCCATTTTAATCTTATTCCATGAGTTGATTCATATCTATTGATACTATGCATGATTTGAGCTATGAATTTATGAACTATTATGATCTTTTGAGATGGATTGCAAGATACCCAAACTACGGGTTTTTACCACTATGATTAGTGGGTGGAATTGCATGATTCTAAATGGTTGATTTTGCTCTCTTGTGTCATTACTCTACAAAATTGCATGATTTTGAGCAAGTGTTCATGTACCCATATGTGTTCTACAAAATGGCATGACAAGAATTCTTAAGTCATTGATAAGCTATTGCATGATTTTACAAGTAAAGTGTTTCAAGATAATTATGGGCTCCCAAGAATGTATTCAATTCATGAAAAGTATATACAATTATTTTTACAAGTGACAAGTTGAGCCCTATTTCAAGATTTTTTCCTCTTATGAACCATTCATGTAAAGTTGAGGGGTCAAGCATGATTACTATTTCTCCCTCATATTCAATTTAAGCTCACTAGTAGAGGTCAAGCATGTTAATGAGCTATCATGTATCTTTCAAGTTATTCGTGTTATGATTAATGGTATTATTATTTCAAGTATTCCATGGGATCAGGCTTAGCACCGATTGAGGCTTAAGGTGGGGGCTCGATTCAAGGGGTCCTTATGTAAAGTCTTTAGTCTCTAAATTATGTGCCACCATGGTATTATATTATATTCCGAAATGGGGTTTACTAGTGGATCCATCTATTTGATATTTTCCCCTCATGTGGGATCGTTATAGTTTACCTTGGCAAGTAGATCACACTTTGTCAAGGAGGTGTCATGCCTCGATCACTTGCTGAGGGGGTATCATGCCTCAAGTTCCAAGTTATACCTCAATTGGTCTATGTCGATTAAGGTCTCCTCCTATATACATATGATATATTATGCAAGATAAATATTTTACATACATGTTTTGTTACAAGCATTGATCATACATGTCATATTGAGATTATATCCATTGCCTATATGTATGCATTTTTAATATTATGGCTTATGTTTTTGTTGCATTGCACCGCGCATACTTCGCACATTCCATGTACTAATGCATAACCTATGCCTATATGATATTACCATGTAGGGACCGAACTCCTATCTGTTAAACCCCGAAATTTCCTAAGATTAATTATTAATTGGGATTAATTGTTGGGGTTGAAGTATAGCTTATATTTTATCAATTTGAAGTGCGGGAGTATGGAACCAATTGCATTTGGCGGATAAAACGTTATTAAAAGTCGAAAGTCCTCAATTGGAATTAAAATATAAAAGTTTGGGACTCAATTGGTCAATGGGCTAAATTGA
>JAOTQR010088958.1:0-33909 GCA_025774065.1 Solanum ossicruentum
AGATGTTGAAAGAATGTATTTTATTGGAGGGCGCAAATACCCGTAACTTTCGACGAAAAGCCTAAATGGGATCTATGCTCTTTCCTTGCCACTCTTATACTAAATTAACTTCATCCTTAACTTTTGAGTCTTTAGAATCCATGAATGGTGTTCTTTTGACCGAAAGTTCAATAGTTTGGAAAACTGTAAGTTCAAATAGTTTCGAAATTACTAACGCGTACAATTTTCAATAGAAACTCTAAATCACTTTTAAAAAAAATTGTTTTGAAGCCTATTCTAGTAATGCGCAGGATGGGAATTATGTAAGTTCCTTTGAAATCACCTTTATGTGTAAATTTGAGCAACTTTGACAATATTCATAAATGAATAACTTCATGATTTCAAAAATTAATATTTTGCATATCACTAAGCTTATGGAACTAGTTTTCATGCATGTGAGGGTGTTGGGCCTCGTTCGCCGCGGCTCACGTGAGTGCTTGGCCTCACTCGCCTCGGCTCACTTATCGGGCATGATGACCTCTACACATTACGATATGTGAATGCTTGGCCGATGTTCGCCTCGGCTCACCTATCCTAGACGTGAGTGATAGGCCATTGTTCGCTTCAGCTCACTTATGCTACAGTTGGGACTTGTGTTGGAGATTTCAGGGATTTGAAATTTCTGGTTTTATGCTGTGGTATGGCTCGAGTTTGGAGGTTGCCATCGTTCCCGTCCGATATGCATTACTTGATATTTTTAAATAAAGAATTATTTTGATGTTTGCATGCAGGTTTGAATTATATATTTTTGTTGGGATTATTACTCTCATTTATATTTTGTACTTTCCACTTTACATATTCGGTACGTATTTCGTACTGACCCCCTTCCTTCGGGGGGTGGGGGGCTGCGTTTCATGCCCGCAAGTACTAGCGTGTAAGCTAGAGAGCCACTTTCTTAGGATCTCTATCTACCGTTGAAGTGTTCCCTTTGCCTCGAGAGTAGATTTTTGGTATATACATGTACACTTATTTTCTGTATTTTGCATTTATGTATATTCGAGGTTATGACGGGGCCCTGTCCCGTCCTATGATTCAGTTCGTATGTGTAGAGGTTTGTGGATACATGTGGTATGGGATATTGCATGTGGTATGACTACGTATGTATGATACATTTGTTGGGCGGTTCTACCGCAGCGGTGACCTTGTCAGCCCGCATATATATATGTGTATAGATATTTGTTGTATGCTGGGGTTTCTGTTTGTAGGTTTGGTTAGTCAGTAAAATAGGGGAAACTCTGCCAAAATTTCGATAGAATCCTTAGCCATTATAGTTGAAAATCCGATTTAGTGTTTGTCTGGGTGCCCAATCGGCACTAATCACGGTCCCTGGGTTGGGTCGTGACAACATACATTCATTTCATCATCATATACTCACTCAACTCATAAACATGTATTGGACCTTCAATTCTTCAAGAAATCATAATCCAAACATTTTATCAAACACTTGACGTGTGTGTAGTGCTAGTGTAAACCATGCAATTGAAGAGTGAAATCATGCTAGAAAATGCAATGTAAATCAATCAATAGATACTTGGTAACACCATAAAACCATATACATCAAAGCCCTTCTCAAATTTCATAATAGATTGTATATTCATTGCTCAAAAATGTTAAAACAACCAAAATTTCATGAAACCCCAACATAGTGTGCAGTGAAATTCATAATGGATAAGACTCATGAGTAAATTAACTTGAAATCATGCAATTTTAGGTAAAAGAGTTCTTGGGAGAATCCTTGAAGAAGATTGGCGATGGAGGCTTGAAGCTTGAATTATAACCTTAAGATCAAGATGGGTTTTAAGACATGAATTTAGGAGTGAAATACTTTGCTAAGTGTTTGAGTGAGTATTGGGAAATGTTTGGAATGATATGAGGGTGAAATATGGCTAAATATAGGTACTTTCAAATTTGGGAACACTTAGGTCCAAGACCGAAAATTCTTGGACCCAGATAGAATAATAGTGCACAAAAAACCTCAGAAGTGTGCCCTTGATGCATCGCGCCAGGGGTGCATATCGTCTTTGGAAATCACATTTTTGCATTTTTCAAATTTTGCTACATTGCTCTTAAATTGGGGTTAGACCCATTTTCCACTTAATTTTAACCCCTAAACAATAATATGAAGTTGGATTTTCGATATCACGCACAGATTTTGAGATTTATGGAAATTACGATTTCAGTCACTTTCGAAGCATATTTTTGGACACTTTTTTGGGTCATTTTTATGTCTTCCCCTTGGGAACAATAGTCCCCGAATGTAAAAGAAACATATATGAGGGATGAAAGCATGACAATCTCAGCTCACATAAGGATGCAACAATGCACTTAAACATCATTTCAAAAATCTCAATATAAGTGTGAAATCATCATAAACTTGGCATTTTAAACATTAACATATACAATGACTTGAGGGATGAACTTAAGACTTGATATCATATTAACGACTTAGATCAACAACTTAGGCTTTAATGGAGTGGAAAAGGTGAGGATATCACGTTTGCATATCCGTCTCGATTTCCCAAGTAGCACCTTTGACTTGTTGTATCCTTCAAAGGACCTTAACGAAAGAAACTTCCATGTTCATCAATTCTTCACTTGCCTATCCAAGATCTCTACTAGAACATCTTCATATGTAGTGTTTTCTTCAACCACCCCACAATATCAAGAGGCATGATGCGCTACCAAAATACAATATAGTTGGTGCCTAAAACAAGGGATTTTGTGGGTTCTTAACATGTCTTTTTAGTGTATTGATCAGTTTTTGTGTTAGTCTTGCAAAAAAGTTAGGTTGGCATGATTTTGAAGAAAAGTTGTAGAATTTTCTGAAGCATAGGCCCATACAAGCCCACCTACTAGTCGTAGCTCAATCTACGAGTCGTAGGGTGGTGTCATAGTGAGAATAAGAGACCAAAATTCAGAAATCTGCTAAGTGGAGGTCAACCCTACGAGGCCATCATATATGTTGTAAGTTACACTACGACTCATATAAGTGGACTCATAGCAAGAATCAAAGAGCCAAGATGTAGAAACAAAAACTGAAGACCAAGACTACGAGACCAACATATGGGTCGTAGCTCAAGCTACAACTCATACCTATGAGTCTTACCAGTCTATTCCAATATGACACCATAACCTGATACGAGACCCCGACTATGAATTGTAGGTCATCCTACAGGTCATACCTGCATAACTTATCAGATGCCAGCTGTCATTTCTGTGTAAATTCTAGGGTTACTTTGTAAATACTATATATAGATTAAGTTAGATTTTTAGCAAGAGGGTTGGATAAGGATTCAGCCATAGACTATTGAGAAATACATCTTTTGAAGCTTTTCTTAGTTTTTTTAGATTAATTTATTGTTCTCTCTTGGAAAACCCATTTTGGGGATTGCAAACTTTGCTTTGTACTCATTATTGATTAATCAAGCTTGTGGGTTTGCAATTTGTGGTGTCTATTTCCTTCATTGGTATTGGTAAAGCTTTCAACTATGTTTATTATTTACATTCTTGTACGTTTTGCCATAGCCATGATTAGCTAAGCACCCACAACTTGGGTTGTGGGAACCATGGGTAGTTGTCATTGAAATGACCTAGGTTTCTTGCATTTCTATGATTGGGGTTTTGCATGTATTATCTATTTTCCTTCATGATTATTGTTGTTTGGTGGTGGCCAACACCAAAGCCCGCCTACTATCACAATCCCGACCAAGGTAGTGACTAATAGGAACAGGGAAGTACATTATAGAATTTGATTGACGTGTTCTCATCTAATCAACCTAACATGACCAAAGGGAGGTCGACTAGGACTATTGGTAGCAGCTAGTTGGCACATCATGGTGGCCGACCAAGCACCATGGTGAAATTCGAGCTTCACCTTGACAAGAGGGCTGGAAGAACCTAAGTTATCATCATATATGCAAATTACCAATTGTAGCTATGTTATCTAAGATAATCAAGTCGATGAACCATGGGGAACAGAATTCCCAAGTGTCCCTAAAATTGAGTATTTCCTTGCATTATAGTTTTTGTTTATTTTATTTTGTTTTTTTTTAATCACAAACCCCCCCACCCCATTAAGACATTGTAATCATAAATGCTAGAAATGATTAGTGGTGAAATCTTGTAATCAAGCCCTGTATTCCTCATGGATTTGATCCTAACCTTGGTTAGGTTAATTGCTGACAACAATCATTTTCTTATTGGAGCATGAACATCATCAGAAATTATGGTGTCGCGTTTCAGGGATACGGCTAGGTTTTGATTTGATTTCACTATTAATTGATTCTAGTGTTGATTTCTAGAGTCTCCTATATTTTACTTTTTCTGTTTCTTTTTTAAAGTTGATTTTAGGTGTTGGTTGGCTGGCAGTATGATTGAGAAAATGTACTACATTACAAACAACTAGTTGGAAACTTTGTAGAGGCACGCCCCATTTTATGGGCAAGAGTCTAAGGATCCCCAAATCCATCTATAGAATTTCACTCAAACATTGAGGGGTGTCCTTAGGATAAGATATCATGCATGGGAGGCCATGGCTCTTCCAGTTTTCCCCATGACTAACCTGGGTGAAGCTGTGAAATGGTAGTCAATTCTCCCACCCAATGTTTACTCTAACTGGGGGGGAGTACAGAGAAACTTCCTTATGAACTTCTATAGAGAGTCCAACATGCAGAAGCTACAAAACAACATTTGTAATTTCAAAAGATTACCAGGAGAACCTTTGGTAGCGGTTTGTGAAAGATACAAGCAGTGCTTGGTAATGAATTAGAACCATGGTTTAACTGATGATTAGTTGGCAGCTAGCTTCTACCGAGCATTACCCTTTGAAAAACAAAGGTAGGCTGACACATTATTTGTAGGAGTCTGTTGGGAGTTCGTAAGATGACCATTTAATGAGATCACTGAGAGAATAGACAAGCTATTTGCAGTTGCCCAAGTGTACCAACCCCTTCAAGAGCAAGTCGGGCCATTTCTAGTTCATCTACGGTTTTCTCAAATAAACCCAAAAGCGAAGATACTACACATTGGATGAGGTGACCACACTAGCTTTGTATCATCGATAACCTGATCAAGGTGAATAAACAATATGACATTGTCCGGGAGATAATGTTCGATGTCCTCAAATGTAATTACAAAGTGGAAAAACAAACTATATCGATGAGCAGCCTTGGTGATAGGTTGGAGCAGCTTGCTGAGCAAGTAGATGCAGTACAAGATGAACAAAGGAAGAGTAGAAGGAGTAGTGATGGAACTCATGGAGAAGTCGATTATCCATGATAACAAAGTCGAGCCACGAAGTTAAACAAGGTGCTTCTTGGGAGGCAACCCAAGTATTTCTTATGTGTTGTTTTATTCTGAGGCTTTTTATCATATTTTACTTATTGTTAGGTAATTTAATATTATGCTGTGATTGTTAAGACTTTGAACCAGTTGTAGAAATTGGCATTTTGGTGTGTTTTGGGTAATAGTTTGCAGGGACAAACCAAGAATGTAAAAATTTTTTGTTTAGGCACAGCTTCTATAAGCAGGCCTATGGGTCGTAGTGAAAGTTATGAGTCATAGTCATGCATCATAGAGAGAAATAGTAAGTACCAGAAGTTGGCACACACACTACAACCAAAGTTATGATTTGTAGGGCCCCTTACAAGTCGTAAGTAGGGTTTATAGTGCTCAGGTATGAAGTTAAAATTTTCCTAAGTGTTATGCCTGCTACGAGATAAGGACCTCATATGACTCGTAGTTAGGGTCTCATAAAAGAGATCTGTAGAATTTGAAAGGGCAAACTATTTTGACTATTAAGAGATTGACGCCTCTTGGCTCTTCATGCCCCTTCATGAAGCATTCCCTTTCTGTTTATAACTCCTCTCATTATTCCCTTTCACTATTTCATTCATCTTTACATCTTTCACCCACTAAAATTTCCCCAGCAAGTAAATTGTTGCACCATGAACTCTTCTGGTTTTTCTTCTCCTCATCATATATTGACACATTCATCTGGTAAGTTATCATAGTCAAATTTGGTTTATCTTTGAAATAGTCTTGTCTTATGGATGTTTGAATGAATGCCTGATAATGGTCATACCTTGAATCGTATCTTTGTTAAGTGATCGTGACACTTGACAGCATGGCCATATGCCTTGTGGTGTACTTTGTGGGTAATTGTCTTGCAGAAATTATGTGGGATGGAAATTGTTGGGTTCGGGGTGTTACTACTATCCTATGACAATTTACTCATGTTTATTCCCTGTTATGTGTGTTAATGTTTTTACTATTAGAAATGCTTTTCCCAGATGAAAATGTTTTATTTTGAGATGGTTGATAATGGAGAATGTTTAGGTTGTTGAAACATCACCTATTTCTGTTTGCGCGTAAACTATTTTGCCTGTTAGTTAAGTTGTTGGTCGTTGTGGAAAACTTGGAGGCACCCTGGGTGCTCTCTACTTTTTGCTACAAGGAACCTCTACAAGTCGTAGGTCATCCTATGAGTCATAGTAGACCTCTGTAGCAAGCAACAGTCACCTAAGATGCCTTAACATTTTCCACGCGAGGATTACCAATGACTTGTAGCACTTGTTACAAGTCTTAGTGATGGTGTAGTATTGAATTGAACCCTCGAAATGTCTAAAAAATTAAATACAAAACCATCCTTCGACTCGTAGTACACACTACGAGTCATACCTATGTCTCATAAATGATTTCAAAATACATTTCCCTTAGCTAACTTGTTGTTACAAGGCTGCTGTACGACTCGTAGGTTACACTACAAGTCGTACCTCTACCTCGTGTCTACAAACTTGCATCTGGTTCAGTCTTTTTAATTAAGATATTTTATTATTGGTTGATTGATTGTTTTATTTATTATCTTACTGGTATAAGACATCACGGTACTTAGGTTTTGGTTGGTAATGGTTTTGCAGAGACAATGTCTCCTAAAGGACGAAGTGTTGCTGCCCAATCCCCAGGACACCAACTGAGATATGAATCCTCCGAGAATGAGTAATCAATTGAAGAGATGAATGTGCACCTTGATCCTGAGGCTAACGTACTCATAACATGATCACAATCAAGAAGAGTACCGAGGGAAGTGGATAGCTCCTCCCAATCTGATGAGGAGGATAAAGAAGATAGGTCAGATGATGATGACTCCACTTCTGACTCTGGTTCTCTTGAAGTTTCTCAGTATCACCCAGAAGAGGCTGCTCCTCCACAGCAAACTAATTCTACTTACACTATCCCTCCACAGATCGACAAAACAAAAAATGGTGTTTTCTTGGAATAAAAGAGATTTACGATAAGGAACTGGGACTTAAGAGTCAAGGGAGGCCTGCGTGGAGATTTCATGAGCAGGCAAGGTTAAAAGACTCACGGTTGAAAGGTGTACTAGATTTGGAAGCAGATATTGACCGCCATGGATTAGGATGCTTATCATAAGTGCTGGGGAAGTACGTCCCTTACCTGGTCTGGGAATTCTATGCTTCTTATTATGCTACTATATGTGGAAATCTTCCGAGGCTCATAAAGCCCATTGATGCACCACGGTTGAGTGAAGTCATAGACAGGGGTAAGATTGTTGACATCTCTGCAAAGACTATTTAAAGGGTGCAATTCGAACCTAATTACAAAGCCCCATACTCCATAGCAGAATATGATCATAGGATGTTAGACATGAGGAAAGCAGTTAATCATAATGATGTTGGGCTGAAAATAGAGTTTTAAGGTGGATAGAGGGCCAAATTTGCGAGGAAAGTATTGAGCCGATATGGGTTCCAAACAATGCCAAGCATATTTTGAAGGCCCATCTCTCATTTAGGGCAATGTTTTTGTGGTCTATTATCCAAATGCTCATTAGGCCCACATTCACAGATAATGTGATCACATTAGAGAGGGTCGTGTTGTTGGCGAGCATCTAGGTAGGGTATGAAATTAATTGGACTAGCCTTATGGCAAAATAGATCCACGAGTTAGCGGTCCGCACTCACCAAGCATTGTCATTCCCTATTTTGTTTCATACATTAGGCAACGAAGTTAGTGTATGGGTTTCTCTCCACCTGTACCCTCATATAAAGGTTTTGCGTACGCCGGACCCCAACCTAATCAGGGATGATGGAAACCCAATAGCTCTACAGAGAGCTACCCCACCTCCTATGTCAGAGTCATTCCTAGTAGAGCCTCAAACTCTGGGGTCATCTCCAGCTACTACTGGCACTACTCGGGCCACTGCAGAGCCCATGTCCGTTGTTGAGATCATATTTACACCATCATCTAACATTCTAGCACCAACAACATCTTCTTAACAGGTTGATCCTCTTTTCTCTATTGTTATTTTTCAGGCTTTACTATGCAGGGTGGTTGTAGAAGAAGGTAGTCTACGGGAGTTGCTTGCATGGGTCTGGCCTTTGATTGATCAGACTGTTTAGGACTTTAGGAGAGGATGAAGGCGTTAGCTTGAGATTTAGTTGATGAGAGAGTCCGATCAGTGGATGTCCGGGTTGATGCATTTAAGGCTAGAGTTCACAAGAGGCTTCATAGAGCTAGGCCTGCTGACGCGAATGCGGTTACTGAGGAGTTGTTTAAATTCAAGGCTAACTTGTTAAAGATGTTGGCAACCCCTGTTTCAGCCCCAAAGGAACCACCGATAGAAGATGAGGCATTTGATTGGTTCACCGACTGTCTGGACACCAATGGGAAGAGGCCCTTAGAGCATGTTGACCTAGAGCCTACCCAGAAGAAGCCGAGACAAGAGGAGGAGACCATACCTTAGAAGGTGGTGCAGGACTCGCTTTTGTTAGCGGCTATTCAGAGAGAGCGAGCATAGTATACCCCACCTGAAAAGGGTACATCTAGTATGGCTATAGTGGAGAGGTAGCCCCTAGACCATGCAGATCAGCTCGAGAATGGTGTTTGATGAACTATGATGTTTGACTTCTTTTGACCCAGTTCTCATTTTCTTATGTTGGATACTTTGTTCTTTTTTCACTTTTCAAAAAATATTTTTATTATGTTGGTTTTTGGTTGTGTTTAAATATTCTTATGTTGGATGTTATTTTTGCTTACATTTTGGATGTTAATTTTTTGTTTTTACTGTATTTATGTATATATTTCTATGTTATTGTATTTTTTCATTCTTGTTTTTACTTTGAGGAAAAAGTATCACATTTTGGTTGGGTGGTGGAAGTTATGGATTAAGGTGAAGTCTGGGTAGCCTCATCCATAACTTCCCCTATTTTTGATCCCAAGGTTTTCTTGCCATGCTTCTTTTTCCTTGTGGATATTTACTTTTCTGTTGAACTGGAATATTTAGGTTGTGTAGATAATGGGTAAATTCTTAGTAGTGTTATCTATTGGCATATACATAATTTTTAGATTTGTTTACAATCTTTTGATGAAAAAAAGGGTACCCTCAAAATTTTTGAGGTTGTGATTATTTATATATTCATACATTTTGAGTATCTGGCAATGTTTGCTCGGATATTGTGAAGGTAAGTTGACACTAAAAACATGACTTGTGAGTCTATACTTGATTGTGGATGCAATTGCCTTGTGTGATGTGAGCTTATTTTGCTACACTCATGCATTTTGCATGGACCCAGAACTTGCCATGTCACTCTAAATTTGGTTTGGTAATGTGGTGGATATGGAAAGGATCTTAGCCCTTTGTTCTTTGTGTGAAACCACTTTTAGCCTAAATGACCCATCAGATGAGTGAGTGAATCCCTTGTTTCAAACTTTTGAGCTTATCATGTACTCATTCTTTCTTGAAACCTTGCTAGCTTAACTTTTTTTGATTAAATGCACTGATATTAGCCCTGGTCTATCCTTGAAAATGTGAACCTTGATTGATGCCAAAGGCCTAAGTTAAGGGTGGTTGCAATTGGTGGCCCTGGTTTGAGGCATAGATATTGTGTACTTACCTGAGGCTTAAAGCCTAAGTTGAAGGTGGCCCTTATTGTGGTAAAGTAATGATAATAGGGTGGATGGTTGGAAAATCAAGAAAGAAATTAAAAAATAACATGAACTGAGTGAAGAAAAAGAAGAAAAGTGTCGTAAATTGAGAAAAAGTTGCAAAAATAAGTTTGAAATCAAGGCACAGCTGAAAAAGAGAAAGAAAGCACTCGAGAAAAGTTCAAAACAAGAGAACAAGGGTGGATTGATTAAAAAGGGTTGGATTATGAAAGCAAAAACTGTTGGTAAACATGGTTCTAGGATAGCTTTAGTCACTACTTGCCCAAACTGCAACACCAAAGCACCCATAACCTATGTTGCAAGCCTATAAGTCCTAAAGTGATCCAACTCCACTCTATCACCAAGACAGAAGATGAGTATAGAGCAAGCCTATGATGTTAGTCAGTATGCATTGAATTTCAATTGTGAGAGTGAGAATGTTTTCTCAATCCCTAAATTTTAAATGCTGTTGAGTAAATATGAGGGATTTCTTTCGTTCAGTAGCATGTGAATATACCAGTGATTGTGAATGGTTGATGCTCCTTAGCTTGTCATAGTTGGATTACCAGATCTCTCATTATGTTCTTGCTTGCTCAATAATTTTGCAACCTTAGTTCGAAAATAGCAGTTGGCTACCCAGATCAGAGGAGCTGTTGTATATGCCATTAGTGTAACTGCTATGTATTTCTCTTTGTCTGCATAGATTGAATCATCACTTGAGGACAAGTAACAATTCTAAGTTGAGGATGTTGATGTGCTGCCAAAATATACCACATTTGATGCTTGAGACAAGGGATTTTTTGAGTTCATAACGCGACTTTTTAGTGTTTCGATGTGTTTTTGTGTTAATATTGTAGAAAATTTAGGTTGGCATGATTTTGAGGATAAATTGTAGAACTTGCTGAAGCACAGGATTATGAGCCCACCTACGAGTCGTGACTCAAGCTACGAGTCGTAGGGTGGTGTCGTAGCGAGAACCAGAGACCAAAATTCAGAAATCTGCTAAGTGGAGGTCACCCCTAGAAGGCCATCATATGAGTCGTAAGTTATATTACGAATTGTATAAGTGGACTCGTAGCAAGAATTGGAGAGGCAAGATATTGGACCAAAAACTGAAGACCAAGACTACGAGAATAACATGTAAATCATAGCTCAAGCAATGACTCGTACCGATGGGTCGTACCAGTTTAGTCCAAGATGCCAAGAACCTGATACGAGACCTAAACTACGAATCATAGGTCATCCTATAAGTCATACCTGCATAAATTATCAGATGGCAATTATCTTTTCTGTGCAAATTCTAGGGTTACTTTGTAAATACTATATATAGTTTAGGTTAGGTTTTTAGCAAGAGAGTTGGACAAGGATTCAGCCATAAACTATTGAGAAATAATTTTTTTGAATTTTTTATTAGTTTTTTTAGATTATTTTGTTGTTCTCTATTGGAAAACCCATTTTGGGTATTGCAAACTTTGCTTTGTACTCATTATTGATCAATCAAGCTTGTGGGTTTGCAATTTGTGGTGCATATTTCCTTCATTCGTATTGGTAAAGCTCTCACCTATGTTTATTTTTTCATTCTTCTGTGTTTTTCCATAGCTATGAGTAGCTATGCACCCACAACTTGAGGTTGTGGGAACCATGGGTAGTTGTCATTGAAATGACCTATGTTTCTTGCATTTCTATGATAGGTGTTTTGCATGTATTATCTATTTTACTTCATGATTATTGTCGTTAGGTTGTGGCCACCTACTACCACGATCCCAGCCAAGGTAGTGACACATAAGAAAAGGGAAGTAGATGGCAGAATTCAATTGATGTGTTCTCGTGTAATCAACAAAACCTGACCAAGGGGAGGTTGACTGGGACTATTGGTAATGGTTAGTTGGCACGTCATGGTGGCCGACTAAGCACCATGGTGAAATTTGACATTTACCTTCACAAGAGGGATAAAAGAACCTAAGTTACCGTCCTACATGCAAATCACCAATTCTAGCTATGTTATCTAGGGTAATCAAGTCAAAGAACCATAGGGAACATAATTCCCAAGTTGTCCTAAAAAATGAGTATTTCCTTGCATTATAGTTAGTGTTTATTTAATTTTGTTTTTTGAATCACAAAAAAAAAATCCCATTTAGAGATTGTAGTCATAAATGATAGAAATGATTAGTGGTGAAATCTTTTAATCAAGCCCTATATTCCCTGTGGATTCGATCCTAACCTTGGTTAGGTTAATTGCTGACAACGATCGCTTTCTTATTAGAGCGTGAACATCATCAAGGCACAATAGCATTAGGATCACCCACACACTTCCTCAACATAGACACATGAAAGACCAAATGAACCAATTTCATTTCTCTAGGAAAATCCAACTCGTAGGCCACCTTACCAATCCTTCTTATCATCCTGTAAGGACCCACATATCTAGGCTTAACTTGCCCACCAAAATGGAACACACCCTTCATGGGTGATACCTTAAATTAAACCCAATCACCATCTTTGAATTCTAGATCTCTTCTCCTCACATTAACATAGTACTTTTGGTGACTTTGGGCTATTTTAAACCTTTTTTTAATCATCCTGACCTTCTCAAGAGCCTTCGTGACCTGATGTGGTCCTAACAAAGCCACCACTCCAATATCAAACCACCCAAATTGTGATCTACAATGTTTACCAGAGAGGGCCTCAAAAGGAGCCATACCGATGATAGAATGATAGCTATTGTTATATGAACACTCAATCAATGGAAGATGATCTTCCCAACTACCCTTAAGCTCCAATAGACAAGCCCTAAGCAAATCCTCAAGTGTTTTGATAGTTCTTTCGGCTTGGCCATTCGTTTGAGGGTGGATGTTGTACTAAGCTTTACCTTGGTTCCAAGACCTCTTTGGAAGGACCTCCAAAAGTGTAAATGAATTGTGCACCATCATCTGATATGATTGACAAAGGAACCCCATGCAACCTCACCAAGTCATGAATATACAACCTAGCATAATCATCAGCCCCATATGTAGTCTTAATAGGTAGAAAGTGAGCCGAATTTTTCATCCTATCAACCACAATCCATAGGGAATCAAAATCCTGTCTTGCCTTAAGCAACTTGACCACAAAATCCATATAAATCTCTTCCCACTTCCAACTAGGAAACTCTATGTCTTAGGTTAGGGCACCCAACCTTTGATGTTCAATTTTGACTTGTTGGCAAATATGACAACCTAAAATAAATTTGGCAATGTCCCTCTTTATGCCTCCCCACTAATACAGCTCTCTCAAATCCCTATACATCTTAGTAGACATGGGGTGAATGGAATAAGAAGAACTATGAGTCTTATCAAGAATCTTTTCCTTCAAGCTATCAACACAAGGCACACACAACCTACCTTGGTACATAAGGGCCCTATCTCCCCCTTGGGAGAAAACCTCCAATTTGCCATCTTTTACCAATGCCTTTAATTCCAACAAAGCGGGGTCAAGACCTTGCTTACCTTTCACCTCCTCAACCAATAAAGATTTAGAACCATCAACAACAACAACACCCTCATTATTAACTCCTTCCAATCTAACCCCCAATCTGGCCAACTAATGGACCTCCCAAGCCACCTTTTTGCCACCATCATCAACATGAGCTAGGCTACCCATGGACACCCTACTCAAAGCATCTGCCATGACATTAGCCTTATCGGGATGATAACGCACACTGATGTCATAATCCTTAAGAAGTTCTAAACACCTTCTTTGCCTCAAGTTGAGATCTTTTTGGGTGAAGACATATTGGAGGCTCATATGATTGTTGAACATATCAAGATGCATCCCATACAAATAGTGATGCCATATCTTTATTTCAAATACCACAACGGTTACCTCAAGATCATGGGTAGGATAGTTATTTTTATGCACTTTGAGTTTCCTAGAAGCATAAGCTATAACCTTATCATTTTGTATTAGAACATAAGCCAAACAAAATCTAGAAGCATCATAGTACACCACAAACCCCTCTAGCCCTTCTAGTAGTGACAAAATAAAAGCAGACACAAGCTTATCTTTCCAGGTTTAGAAGGTCTTTTCATACTCATTGGTCTACACAAACATAGCCTCTTTTGGATCAATTTTTTCATGGGAGAAGCAATAGAAGAGAACCCATTCACAAATCTCTAGTAGTAACCCTCTAAACCCAAGAAGCTCCTAATATCCGAAGGGGTCAATGGAGTAGGAAAATTTCTAATCACATCCATCTTTTTAGGATCCACGCTATACCATCCCCTGACACCACATGACCTAGGAAGACAACTTCTTTCAACAAAAATTCAGACTTCTAATATTTAGCATATAATTTCTCTTCCCTTAATCTTTGCAACACTACCCTCAAATGAACCATGTGCTCCTCCTCAATGTGTAAGTATATCAAAATATCATTAATAAAGACCACAATAAACGAATCAAGGTAGGGTTTAAAGACCCTATTCATAAGATCCATAAAGATAGCCGGTGCATTAGTTAACCCAAATTACATCACAATAAACTCATAATGGTCATACCTAGTTCGGAAGGACATTTTAGGATTATCACACTCCCTTACCTTCACATGAAGGTACTCAGATCGAAGATCAATCTCAAAGAAGTGGCTAGCCAACTGCAATTGGTCAAACAAATCATCAATCATTTGAAGAGGATACCTATTCTTGAATATGACCCTGTTAAGTTGCCGGTAGTCAATACACATTCTGAGAGACCCATCCTTTTTCATAGCAAAAAACATCGATGCATCCCAAGATGACTAGCTACGTCTAATAAAACCCTTCCACAATAAGTGCCTCAACTGTTCCTTCAACTCCTTTAACTACATTAGGGCGATAGGGTAAGGGGGAATAGAAATAGGTTGAGTATTGGGGAGGAGGTCTATACCAAAGTCTATTTCCCTTTCAGGAGGAAAACTGGGAAGGTCATTTGGAATGACATCAAGAAACTCATTTTACAATCGAAACCGACTCTATGTGAAGGACTTTGGACTCCACATCCCTAACCCTCACAAAATGATAAAGACACCCCTTAGAGATCAACTTGTGGGCTTTAATGCAAGAGATGAACCTACCCTTGATCACCACATCATGACTCTCCTACTCAAGGACGGGTTCATTTTAGAATTGGAATTTGACCCTACGGGTTCTACTATCAATAGAAGCATACAATGCATGCAACCTATCCATCCCAAGAATGACATCAAAATCAACAATGTCCAACTCAACAAGATTATAAGGCAATATTTTATTTAAAATTCAAATTGGATAATTTCTATAGACCTTTCTAGCAACAAATAGATACACCAATAGGACAAGAAACCTCATATGATTCACACAACAATTTGGGTTCAACATGGAACTTTTTTGTAATAAAGGGGCTAATAAAAGAAAGAGTGGCACTTGGACCAATCAATGCATACACATCAAAATCAAAGATTTTCAACATACCGGTAGCAACGTTGGGCACCACATCAGCCCCTTGCCTCTCATGTAAAGCATGAAACTAATTGTGCCTTGGGGCACTATCTAGTCGGCCTCCTCTCCCTAAAGGAACCACATTAGCACCTTGTGAACTAATCTCCATACACTTGTTACAATTTGAGGGCAATCCAACTTCTCCACACCCATAATACACATTGGTATCCCTCATGCATGGACTACTATGACCCTTACCACATTTCGGACATCCACCATTAGGAACCACTGCCACAACACCTTGGGCCCTTGGAAAATCATTGGCAACCCTCTGATGAAATGCATGAGAAGACCCCTGGCGTTGATGGAACCGACAATCCTTTAAACTATGGAACTTTACCATGGGCCCTTTTGGCGTCATGACCCCTTATCTTCTTCATCTTCTCCTCCTCCATTTGTTCAACATAGGTCATCATACAGGACAAATCAATGTCACTATTCAACATGGTAGACCAAGACTCCACACTCACTAAGTAGGAAACAGACATCACAAATTTATTCATCCAAGACCTTGAGTCAGCCACCAAGTGTGGAGCATATTTTGAAAGTTGGTTTGAACTTATAGACCCTTGTCTCAAATTCATAAATTCCACCAATTTTCCTTCCCTTAGCTCAAGAGGGAAGAACTAATTAAGTAAAACTGCCTTGAACTCCTCCCAAAGTACCACATTTTTTACCCCATTCTACTCTTTCCATTGATTGTACCATATTTGTGCTACTCCTTTGAGTTGTTAGGCTGCCAACTCCGCCTTATCCTATGACCTCACACCAATGATAGCAAAAATCTTATATACCTCATGAATGAACTCTTGAGGGCCCTCGGTCCCCTTTAACCCATAGAATTCTGAGGGATTAATTCTCATGAAATATCTCGCCCAAGGAGCCATTGTAGGAGCATGAGAGGAATGGTCCCACTGGTTGGTTTGATTAGCTACAACTTGTGCAACCAAAGTGAGAGCATATTGAAGCTCTCAATTAGCCGGTTACTCCTTGGGTGTGTATGTTCTTCTTCCTCTCGTGTTAGGTATAATCTAGCATAGCAAAGGACAATCATTTGGGGGAAAATATTACCTTAACTTCTATAGCATGAAATAGAGTTAGAGAAAGGGAAACATTTGCTTAATGCCTCATAGCCTCTAGCTCATAGTTATGATGCACAACACAACCATGAAGAAGACTCTAATTGATGTGATATGTTGGACTCCAAGGATCTAAAAACCTAGTGCTCTACTACCAAGTTTGTCATGACCCAAGCCTAGGGCTTAGAGGTGATATGACGCATAGGAAACCCGAGGGGACCCCAAGCAAGCCTCTTAACATATCATTACATATCCTTAGTCGTAGAAGCAATAAAATAAAAACAAGAGAAAGTAAATAGGGATAACCACGGCTAAGGGACATCTTTTATATCATAAACAACAAGAGTCAAGAGAGAGTCAAATCTAATAATATTACACGTGACATGTCCAACAACACCTCTACTACATAGATAAGAGCGAGGGCGAAACAAGCCACTCGGATAACCCTCATAGTCAACATATACATAGAAGAAAGATAGTCTAAGAACATAGAATAAGGTCATAAGCATCTTTCCTGAAATGGAGGACTCACCAAAGGGCTTGAGAGAAGTTATACTGGCCACGTGGAGGAAAATGACCAAGCGAGGCTCTGGTTCCTACATGGTGACATCATGTAGGCATGGAATATGCATTAGAACATGTGAATTTACTAAGTATGTAGTATGCAATGCAATAAGTGATAGGCACCATAAGCAAAATGCATAACATAGGCAATGGGTAAGCATATAGTAATATGGAATATTTGAATGATGCTTAGAGTAAAAACATACTTATATAGAACATAATACAAGTGTAAGGAGAGACTACTACACCATTGGAGAGGCAAATGAGGTATGAACCCCTCAATAGGTTAATGAGGTACAAAGCCCCCCAAACATGGTTGATAGAGTACAAACCCCCAACATAGTTGATGGATTACAAACCCCCCAACATGGTTGATGGAGTATAAACCCCCCAACATGGTTATCAAGGTACAAACCCCTGAACAAGGTTGCATGGGCCTACCACCTCTAGAGTGAGGTGATCGAGGTACAAACCCCTCAACAAAGTTACCCCGATCGACAACCCCCTGAGTGAGGCTTGGTCAATTCCCAACACTATAGAGATAATATCATAAATATATATATATATATATATATTCCTTTCATCATCATATAGTCATTCAACTTATAAGACATGCATTGGACCTCCAATTCCTCAAGAACTCATAATCTGGACATTTTATCAAACACTTGGCAGGTGTGTAGTGCTAGTGCGAAACCATGCAATTCAAGATTGAAATCATGCTATAAAATTCAATAAAAAAACAATCAATAGATACTTGGTAACACCCTCAAGCAATAAAAATCAAATTCCTTCATCAAATCTCACAATAGATCTTAGATGCATAACTCAAAACATGTTAAAACAACCATAATTTCATTAAAACCCAACATAATGTGCAGTGAAATTCATAATAGATAAGACACATGAGTAAATCAACTTTAATCATGCAATTATAGGTAAAAAAAAGAGCCTCAGTATCATGGGTTAAAGGAACCCATGAAATAAAACCATATACCTTGACTTCGGAGAATCTTTGAAGAAGACTGGAGATGGAGACTTAAAGCTTCAATGAGAACCTTAAGATCGGAATGGGTTTTGAAACTTGAATTTAGGAGTGAAATATTTGGCCAAGTGTTTGAGTGAGTGTTGGGGAATGTTTTAAATGATATGAGGGTGAAATATGGCTAAGTTTTAACACCCTACATCTTACAATACTTGTACTATGCAAATGAAACATGATATGGTTTGGTAAAATTAGCGCCCATTTTTAAAAGTGCTTGAATCTCAAATTAGAGGGTTATATGTATGTCTAACACTGAAGAGGGTCGAGTGCAAATACGTTTTAAGTCAAATTGATGAGATCACGACCTGAAATAAGGTGAAGAAGTGAGGTTCTTGTAGGACTTATGAAGCTAGCAGGTGAGTCACCTAGCTTAAATTTGTTAGCTAAACGGAGACGAGGCCCGATGTCGAATTTGTCCAAGTCCGATAATCAATAAAGTCTATGTGAAAAGTGTAACTGTAGCTCGTGTTTTACCATAGTAAATGGACAATACTTATAGCCCAAGATGAATAATAAAAATGCCCAAGTACATCATAACCAACTTGACTAATTGGGTCCAATCTAAGTGAAGAGGAATTAGGAAAATGGAAAGCCAAGGCCCATCAACTTTGAGACCCATTTAGGCCCAAGTGTGAGGACCAAGCTGCTGCATCACCATCTTATTAATATGTGTTAATATGTGGTCAAAAACTCAAGATAAAGTCGGCCAAAGGGAGCCTTTAAAAGGTCTCAAAAACAGCCCCTTAAGTCATTTTACTTTGGACCAAATTTTCAGCTTCCTAAAGACTCATCTTTTTCTCTTTACTTCACTTCACAAGGAAGTTAATACAACCCTCTATGGTTTTTGAAGGAAAACAAAATTTTGAAGTATAAGGCAAGTGGAATTATATATGTATTTGTTATACTTATCCCATGAAAAACAATAAATATATGCTAGTTATGCTTATGCTGGAAATTTGGACAGCATGTGTCCTAAGGATTGTTGTGAACTTTTCTTGTTATTCAAGAGGATTTTCTCTTCTTGGTTGGCTAAATTATGAATTAAGACTCATGGTTAGTTTTATAGTGCTGTAACTAAGCTGTCGAATCACTGTTACAGTCCGCAAAATTGAGTTCTTATAGGATATTGCAATTATATTCTTAGTACGAACTTGTGGGCTGATGGATGGAAGACTAATGCCTCACGTCCTTCATTACAACTTTGGTACTATTATAAGACTTTTTAAAGGGTGCATTTATGTATAGATGTGCTGAGGACAGTTTGGGTAAAGTTGAAACAGTTTCAGGATTGTCTACGTTGAAATGTAGCGAAGGGATGTAACGTTATGTCATCTATTAATATGTTGCGTAAAATTGTTATGTGTTGTGCTTTGTGGGCTGTTTTAAGAATACTATGTTCTAAAATAGGTTGCACATGATATGTATATGAGAATGTCTATTAGAAAATACGTGTAGGGGCGAAAAGGTTGAAAGAATCCACTTGGGATTATAATTATCCGCTTGCTACCCGTATGTTATTTTTTTATGAGATTGGGCTGCCAAGTGTATCTATTAGCTACTAATGCTAGTTTTCTCACCTACTATGTTGTAAATAAAAATTTGGAGGAAGGGAAGGTTATCTCGAGCTAAGAGCGAGGTTGTACAGCGAGGTATGTAAGACTACTTGATTTCGTATTGTTTGGCATGAAACATAGATCCCTACTCGGAACATAAAGACACTTACCAACTCTAACACAACTATTAATCATGTATCCACTCTCTCACATATTCATATGCTTCCATACATAGTCACCTTCAAATCTTCATACATACTTGGATACCAAGATACACGAGTTCGTTCAACTAAATAAAGTTCATATGTTGTTCTACTTCCTAGTGCTTTTCATTATTTGTGTAACCTACTCCTTTCATTAAAGTGTTGTCTTTTGTGATCATTTATATGTCATATGTTACATCTACCATCATAGAGCTCTAATATTACGACCACCAAAAGAATCATCTCAAAGGTAATTGAAAGATAAAGTAAAGTATATTGCTTGTTGATAGGTGGTAACCCGAGGGATGGAAGAATCACCTGGCCAGGGTCGATCCTATCTTGAGGAGTAGCCCAACAGGTGAAAGGAAAAGCCTAATCAAGGCCGATCCTTATATAGATTTACCACTGATCAGCTTGTCATTTGTATTACATGTTGTGCACAGATTATGCAGTACAGGTAAAGTAATATAAAGAACATAAAGTACATGATCCCACAATATGACTAAGGGTGGTCTCCTACCCTACACTAGTGCATTGTTTCATTTGAGTTGTTACTACATATATAGTATTTACTGCCTTACATATTCAGTATATTATCCCATATAGACATCCCTTACTGGGGACTTGCATTTCATACTGCAGGTACAAGTGCTAGTAGATCTTCCTAGTAGGAATACAGGATTTCCAGCTGTTGTTACAAAGCTCTAGGTTGCTTCTGTGCTTTGCGTATCTAGAACTTATATTTTTTGTTATATAGTTAGTCGAGGCAGGGCTTGTCCTGATCCTTATCAGATATTTTTGCTTAAGTAGAGGCTTTATAGACTATTTAAATTAAATTTGGTCATGTCTCATACTTTAGACACCGTGGCCCCAATGACCTAGCCATATGCATTTCCTTTTAGCTTGTTATTACTGTTTACTTTCTTAAAGGCATGCTGAATGTAGAAATCCCTTATAATATGTCTAGAAAGCGCATAAATACAGGTTGGTTCTCCCAGGCCTTATTGGCAATGGGTGCCTGTCCATCTTAATGGTACTTTGGACGTGATAGAAGTGGTATCAAAGCAGGTCATCCTGGGGAGTCTACAACGCCGTGTCTATGTAGAATACTGTTTATCAATGTATTATGCACCACATTTATAAGAAGGAGGCTATGTGGCATTTAGAAGTTGTCACTTTCTTCTCATTCTTTAGATCGTACCATAGAGCCAAGTGTAATAAGTTGCATTATGTCTAACTCCTAAATTGTTTTATACAACAAGTATGCCAGAAACTAGGCAAAACAAAGGTAAAGGAAAGGGAGTAGAAGTGGTGGTTGGTCTACCCAGTCAAGTAAGACATGAAATGAGGTTCAAGAGGAGTCTCTATCACAAACATCTCTAACTCCTCCATCTCGTGATGAACCCGAAATTAGTGAAATTCCCCCAGAACCACGTATTGATGCTACCATGCAGGATCTGAGAAATGTAGTCCAACTATTGACTCATTTGATTGATGGCCAAGGTCAAAGACAGGAAGGTCCAGTTATAGGTGCAGGTGGTGCGAATAGGGTAGGTGGCACGAGGATACGTGATTTTCTTAATTTGGACCCCCCATCCTTCACTGGATCAGATCCTAATGATGATCCCCAAGTCGTTATTGATCAAATTCGAAGCACTTTATATGTTATGCATGTGAGTGGTGCAGAAGCTGTCAAGTTGGTGAAACATAGGTTTAAAGGTGTGGATATATTGTTGTATGAAGCTTAAAAGCATTTTAAGGGTATAGATGCACCTCTAACTACCTGGAAAGAGTTCAAAGAAGCATTTCTTGACCATTATTCGCCATTAGAGATCCGAGAGGCCCGTTCAGATCAGTTCTTGAACCTCCACCAAGGGAATATAAGTGTGAGGGAGTATAGCCTTCAATTTAATTCCTTGGCCAAGTATGCTCCTAATGCAGTAGCTACTATGGCAGATAGAGTTCATCGATATGTGGATTGATTGGATACGTATCTAGTCCAAGACTGTACCATTGCTTCCTTGAACAAAGGTATGGATATAGTGAGAATGCAAGCTTTTTCACAGAAATTGGAGTATCAGGGGCAAAGGAGAAAGACACAAGAGTAAGAACAAGCACAGTCCTAGAGGGCCAGGACTACAAGGTAGTTTATACCACCCCAAGGTGGGCTCAGGCCTTGGTTTTTTAACAGACCACCTAGGCTATCATCCTCCAAGTTTGCAGCCAATTCTAGGAGAAATCAGTTTGGCCCAAAAACTTAAGGGTAAGGCACCCAGACAACAGGATATTCGGCAGGAGAGCAAATGACCCTTACACAGCCTTGTAAACAGTGTGGAAGTATTAATTTTGGTATATGTTGTGTTGGGACAGACACTTTTTATTGGTGTGGTGCGCCAGGGCATATGATATGAGATTATCTGAGAAGATGTGTTGGTGATATTGCACAGTCTACTGGGCTAATTATTGCATCATCATCGTCAGTTCCTCCATTAGGTAGGAGTCAACAAGCACCTATAGGTTGTGGTAGAGGTGTTAGAGGGGAAGCTAGCCCTAGCAGAGTCTAAAATCGCACATATGCTCTAGGGAGTCGACAAAATTTGGAAGTTTCACCTGATATGGTCACATATATATTGTCCATCTTTTCACATAATGTATATGCATTAATTGACCTTGGTTCTACTCTATCATACATTAACCCACTAGTTTCTGGGAAGCTTAAGAGAACACCCAAATTATTGAACAAACTATTTAAAGTGTCTACACCAACCGGTGAATCTATTATGGCTGAAGGATTTATTATGACTGTATAATAACTGTTTCTGATCGTGACAGATTGGCAGACCTTATTCAACTAGAAATGGTGGAATTCGATGTTATAATGGGCATGGATTTATTATCTTTTTGCTATGTCACCGTGGATTGCCGAACTATAAAAGTGTACTTTCACTTTCCAAATGAGGCAGTTCTTGAATGGGAAGGCAATATTGGGGTGCCAAAGAGTAAGTTTTTCTCTTATTTTATGTCTAGCAAGATTATGTCTAAGGGGTATATATGTCATTTAGTTAGAGTGAGGGATGCGGAGGCAGAATCACCAACTCTTCAGTTAGTTCCAATGGTGAATGAATTTGTTGATGTATTCCTTGAAGAACTTCCAGGATTACCTCCAAAACGAGAAATAGATTTGGTATTGACTTACTTCCAGGCACTCAACCTATTTCCATCCCTCCATATAAATTGGCCCCGGCAAAATTGCATGAATTAAAAGAGTAGTTAAAAGGCTTACTGGAGAAGGCTTTTATAAGACCTACTGTGTCTCCTTGGGGTGCACCAGTGTTATTTGTATGTAAAAAAGGATGGAACTTTGACAATGTGTATCGACTATTGACAATTGAATAGGGTGACAATTCAGAATAAATACCCCCTCCCTGGGATTGACAATTTATTTGATAAGTTACAGTGTGTCAAATGCTTTTCAAAAATTGATTTAAGATCAGGTTATCACAAAGTGAGGGTGAAGGAGAAAGATATACCTAAGACTACTTTCAGAACATGCTATGGTCACTTTGAATTTCTTATTATGTCATTTGGGCTAACGACTGCACCAACAGTTTTCATAGATCTGATGAATAAGGTATTCAAGCCATTCTAGGATGTGTTTGTGATAATGTTTATAGATAACATTTTGGTATATTCAAGATCAGAAGAGGACTATGCAAAACACTTACGACTGGTGTTGTAAGTTCCTCATGATCTATAGTTATATGTCAAGTTTTCTAAATGTGAATTTTTGCTAAAATCAGTAGCAGGTTTGGGTCATATTGTGTCCGATGAGGGAATAAGTGTTGATTCGGAAAAGATAGATGCTGTGAAAGATTGGCCATGACCAATATCAACCACAGAAGTTCGGAGCTTCCTAGGTTTGGCAAGTTATTACATAAGGTTTGTTGAAAGTGTTTATTCTATTTCTACACCTCTAACAAAGTTGACACATAACGCAACTAAGTTCCAATGGAATGATGAATGTGAAAGGAGCTTCCAGGTGCTGAAAAATAAGCTAACTTCTGCACCTATGCTAGTACTTCCAAAAGGCATCGAGGGGTATGCAGTGTATTGTGATACTTCAAGAGTTGTCTTATGGTGTGTACTAACACAGAATAGTGGGGTAATTGCTTATGCATCTAGACAACTATGACCATATGAGAAAAACTATCCAACACATGATCCTGAGCTAGCAACGGTTGTGTTTGCCCTAAAAATATAGCACCACTATTTGTATAGGGTTCACGTTGACATATATACTGATCATAAGATCCTGTAATACATCATAAAGCAGAAAGACCTAAAGTTAAGACAGCGGAGATGGCTAGAGCTAATGAAGGATTATGACGTTGATATACTTTATCACCCAGAAAAGCAAAATGTTGTTGTTGATGCCCTGAGTCATAAGGCAATCATGAATACTAGTGACTAGGCCATAGTAAGTCAACGAGTGGCTAAGAATCTATGACAATTAGCTAATTTGGGAGTTAGCCTCCTTGAAACTTCAGAGGAAGAGGTTGTTGGCGTAATGTTGTGGGGTCTTCATTAGTAATAGAGGTGAAAGAAAAACAGTTCGAGGATCCTATTTTCCGATGACTTAAGGAAAAGATGAGTCAGGGTACGATGAAGGGATTTGAAATTACACAAAATGGATTACTTTATTACCAAAATAGATTATGTGTGCCTGATATCAATGGATTAATAAGAGGATAATGGAAGAATCCAAACATTCCTAATATTCCATCCATCCAGGATCAACTAAGATGTACCATGACCTGAAGGGAATGTTTTGGTGGAGAGGCATGAAAAAAGACCTTGCAGAATTTGTAGCTCAATATCCAAATTGCCAACAAGTGAAAGTAGAACACCATAAGAAAGGAGGTTATATGCAGTCTAAAGAACTTCCAACATAGAAGTGGGATGTGATAAATATGGATTTTGTTACCGGGTTTCCTAGTTCATTTTAGAAGTTTGACTCCATTTGGGTAATAGTCGATAGATTCACAAAGTCAGCACACTTATTGTCAGTTAGGAGTGATTATACAGCTTAAGAGTATGCCAAGCTATACCTCAAATAGATAGTCAGGCTACATGGAGTCCCAATGACCATTATATCTGACCGAGGAGCTCAATTCACTTCAAAATTTTGGAAGTCCATCCAAAGGAGTTTAGGGACACAAATGAATTTAAGTACAACATTCCACCCTCAAACAGACGGTTAAGAAGAATGAACCATTCAGATACTTGAAGATATGTTATGAGCTTATGAATTGGATTTTAAAGGTAGTTGGGTGAACTATTTGCCACTTATTGAATTTGCCTATAATAACAGCTACCACTCGAGTATCAAGATGGCACCTTATGAAGCTTTGTATGGAAGGAAATGTAGGTTGCCGATTGGACGGTTTGAAAATGGTGAAACCACCTCACTTGGGCCAGATCTAGTACAGCAAGCCATGGAAAAAGTTAATTTAATATAGTATTGACTAGAAACAGCCCATGTCATCACAAATCATACGCGGACGCTAGAAAGAGAGGACTGGAATTGTTAGGAATTGGGTATTTCTAAAGGTGTCTCTAATGAAAGAGGTTATGAGATTTGGTAAGAAAGGAAAACTGAGCCCATGTTACATAGGTCCATATAAAATTATTAAGAGGTTCGGGTAGGTTGCATATAGAGCTACCCCAAGAACTTTCAATGGTTCATCCAGTTTTTCATGTCTTAATGCTTCGAAAATGCGTAGGTGACCCCTCTCGTGTCACTCCTATTGAAGATGTGCAGGTTACAAAAGATCTCACATATGAAGAGGTACCTATTGCTAATCTAGATCATCAAGTTAAGAAGCTAAGAAATAAATAAATAACTTCAGTAAAAGTACTTTGGAGAAACCAGAAAGCAGAAGAAATAACATAGGAGGCCGAGGACGCGATGAAATCAAAATACCCTTACTTATTTGAAGCAAAAGAGGGAGTCTAACATGTAGAATTGGGACACTAATAGCTATGTGTGATTGAATACTTAATGTGTTGTCAAACGTTTGTGTCAGTAAAGGATTAAACTTGGTTGAGCTATCCAATTGTGCTAACATTGGAGGACGAATTTTCCTAAAGGGGGGAGGATATAACACCCCACATCTTACAATATTAGTACTATGCAAATGAAACATGATATGGTTTGGTCAAATTAGTGCCCATTTTTAAAAGTGGTTGAATCTCATATTAGAGGGCGATATGTATATCTAATGCTAAAGAGGGTTGAGTGTAAATAAGTTTTAAGTCAAACTGAGGAGATCACAACCTTTAACGAGGTGAAGAAGTGAAGTGCTTGTAGGACATAGGAAGCTAGCAAGTGAGCCACCTACTTCCTTAGCTTAAATTTGCTAGCTAAACGGAAACGAGGCCCGACGTCGAATTTGTCCAAGTCCAATAATGAATAAACTTTTTGTTAAGAGTATAACTTTAGCCATGTTTTACCATCATAAATGGAGAATACTTATAGCCCAATATGAATATTAAGAGGGGCTAAGTACATCACAACCCACTTGACTAATTGGGCCCAAACTAAGTGAAGAGGAATTAGGAAAATGGGCAGCCAAGGCCCGTCAACTTTGAGACCCATTTAGGTCCAAGTGTGAGGACCAAGCTGCTTCCACACCATCTTATTAATATGTGGTCAAAAAATAAAGAGAAATTCGGCCAAAGAGAGCCTTTAAAAGGGCTCAAAAATAGCCCCTTAAGTCATTTCACTTTGGAACAAATTTTCAGCTTCCAAAAGACACTTCTTTTTCTCTTTACTTCACTTCACAAGGCAGCCAATACAACCCTCTAGGGTTCTTCATGGAAACCTGAATCTTGAAGGATAAGGTAAGTGTAAATATCCATGTATTTGTTATACTTATCCCATGACAAACAAGAAATATATGCTAGTTATGCTTGTGCTGGAAATTTGGGCAGCATGTGTCCTAAGGATTGTTGTGAACTGTTCTTGTTATTCAAGAGGATTTTCTCTTCTTGGTTGGATAGATTATGAAGTAATACTCATTTGTTTAAAAAGGTAGAGTTTGTTAGTGATGTAGCTAAGTTGTTGCACCACTTTTTACAGTCCGAAAAAGTGAGTTCTTATAGGATATCGCAATTGTGTTCTTAGTATAAACTTGTGGGCTGATCGATGGAAGGCTATTGCCTCACGTCCTTCATGACAGCTTTGTACTATTCTAAGACTATTTTAAGGCTATTTTTCTGTATATATATGTTGAGGACAGTTTCGGTAAAGTTAAAACAGGTTCGGGATTGTCGATGTCGAAATGTAGCCAAGGGATGTAACGTTATGTCGCCTATTTATTTGTTGCGTAAAATTGTTATATGTTGTGCTTTGTGGGCTATTGTCATACTGTTATGACACTTAAAAAGGATGAACAAGATATATATATGAGAATGTGTATTAGAAAATATGAGTAGGGGCGGAAAGTTTGAAAGAATCCGCTCAGGTTTATAATTATCCGCTTGCTGCCCATATGTTGTTTTTTTATGAGATTGGGCTGCCAAGATGTATCTATTAGCTGCTAATGCTAGTTTTCTCACCTACTATGGTGTAGATAAAAATTTGAGGAATGGAAGGTTATCTTGAGGTAATAGCGAGGTCGTACAACGAGGTATGTAAGGCTACTTGATTTCGTATTATTTAGCATGAAATATCGATCCCTCTTCGGCACATAAAGGCACTTACCAACTACGACATAACTATTAATTATGCCTCGACTCTTTCACATGTTCATACGTTCCCATACATAGTCACCTTCAAATATTGATACATACATTGATACCAAGATACACGAGTTTGTTCAACTAAATAAAGTTCATGTGTTGTTCTACTTCCTATGTATTTCATTATTTGTGTAACCTACTCCTTTCATTATGGTGTTGTCTTTTATGATCATTTACATGTCATATGTTGTATCTACCATCCTTAAGCTCTAATACTATGACCACCAAAATAATCATCTCAAAGGTAATTGAAAGATAAAGTAAAGTATATTGCTTGATGATGGGTGGTAACCCGAGGGGTGGAAGAATCACCTAGCAAGGATCGATCTTATCATGGGGGGTAGCCCAAATGGTGAAAGGAAAAGTCTTGTCAAGGCTAATCTCGATATAGATTTACCACTAATCAGCTGGTCATTTGTATTACATATTGTGCACAGATCATACAGTAAAGGTAAAGTAATAAAAAGAGAATAGGGTACATGATACAACAATATGACTAAGGGTGGTCTCCTATCCTACACCAGTGCATAGTTTCATTTGAGTTTTTACTTCATATACAGTATTTCCTACCTTAAATATTCAGTACACTATCCTGTACTGACGTCCCTTATGGGGGACGTGCATTTCATGTTGCAGGTACATGTGCTAGTAGATGCCCCCAGTAGGAGTAGAGGATTTCCAGTTGCTATTAGTAAGCTCCAGGTTGCTTTGGAGCTTTATGTTTCTCGAACTTATATTTTTATGTTGTAAAGTTAGTCGAGGCAGGGCCTATACCGACCCTTATCAAATACTTTTCCTTATCTAGAGACTTTGTAGTCTATGTAAATTAAAGTATAGTCATATATCGTACTTTAGACATCGTGGCCCCAACGCCGTAGCCATATGCATTTCCTTTTGGCTTGTTACTACTATTTACATTTTTAAAGGCATGGTGTATGTAGAAATCCCTTATAATATGTCTAGAAAGTGCATAGATACAGGTTGGTTCTTCCGGGCCTTATTGGCAACGGGTGCCAGTCCGCCTTAATATGTCTTTAGGCGTGACATAAGTATAGGTAATTTCATGTTTGGGAACACTTAGGCCCAAGATCTAAAAGTCTTGGATCAAGATAGAAAAATAGTGCACAAACAAACACAGAACAGTGCCCTTACCGTGTCACGCCAGAGGCGCGAATCGTCTCTGAAAATTATATTTTTGCAATTTTTAAATTTTTCTATGATTTCTATTAAATCCGAGTTAGACCCATTTTCCACTCAGTTTCACCCCTTGAACCAGAATATGAAGTCAAATTTTCGATATCACACATAAATATTGAGATATATGGAAATTACGATTTTGGGCACTTCCGAGGCACATTTTTGAGCACTTTTTGGGGTAATTTTAGTTAGGTTGGATGAAGTTGAAAATGGTGGAGTGGTTGTTGTTGATGGTTCTGTTTCTTCTTTGATTGAGGAAGTAAAGTCAAAACAAGATCTTGACCCCACCTTGCTAGAGTTGAAGACCTTGGTGTGGGATGGTAAAGTGAAGGTTTACTCCTAAGGGGGTGATAGTGCCCTTAGGTACCATGGTAGGTTGTGCATGACTAATGTTGATGAATTAAGGGAATTGATCTTGAAGGATGCTCATAATTCATCCTATTCCATTCACGTCGGTTCTATAAAGCTGTATAGAGTCTTGGGGGAGGTATATTGGTGGGGTGGTATGAAGAGAGATATTGCCAAATTCGTATTCGAATGTCATAATTTCCAACAACTGAAATACGGAAATGAATGGCCAGGTGGCCTAAACCATGACATAGAAACTCTTACTTGGAAGCGGGAAGAGATCAATATGGATTTTATGGTTGAGTTGTCCAAGAATTGGAGACACTTTGACTTTATTTTGGTTGTTGTGGACAGGATTACAAAGTCGGCTCACTTTCTACCGGTCAAAAACACTTATGGTACCGATGATTATGCCATGTAATATATACATGAGTTGGTTAGATTACATGGGATGGTCTTGTCTATCATTTCAAATCGTGGTGCTCAATTTACTTCTCACTTTTGGTGGTCCTTCCAAAAAGGTCTTGCTACTAAGGTTAAGCTTAGCACGACTTTTCACCTCAAATGGATGGCCAAGCCGAGAGGACTATCTAAACTCTTGAGGATATACTTAAAGCTTGTGTTTTAGAGCTTAAGGATAATTGGGATGAACATATTCCACTTATTAAGTTTGTTGATAACAACAGCTACCACTCAAGCTTGGTATGGCTCTCTCGGAAGCTTTACATGGTAGGTGTCGTAGATCCCCGATTGGATGGTTTGATGTAGGGGAGGTGGCTTTGCCAGGTCTGAATTTGTTCATGGAAGCCTTGGAGAAGGTAAGGTTCATAAGGGAGAGAATAGAAACATCCCAAATAGACAAAAGCCCTACTATGATGTGAGAAGAAAAAATCTTGAGTTTAAGGTCAGTGATTGGGTTTACTTGAAGATCTCACCAATGAAGGGTGTGGTCCAGTTCGACATGAAAGGGAAATTGAGCCCAAGGTTTTTGGGTCCTTATAGAGTTTTGAGGAGAGTTGGTAAAGTTGCATATGAGTTGGAGTTGCCCATGGAGATAAATTTGGTTCATCCGGTCTTCTATGTGTCCATGTTGAGAAAGTGTATGGGTGACCCAAGTGCTATAGTGCCCTTGGAAGTTGTGGGTTGTCACGACTAAAACTAGGGCCTAGACAAGACATGGTGAATGGGAACCCGAAATGACACTAGACAAGCCTCTTACCATATCATACAGACATCCTTGGTCATGGAAGCAAGATAAACAATACGATAAAACATAAACAAGGGAAATAGGGACTAAGGGATAGAGTTTAATACTTAAATAACATAGATGAGTCAAAAATCAAGCATGATACATAACTTTCCAACAACACCTCTAGACATAGAACTTAGCAAGGGCCATGACAAGCAACCGGGCTCACCCTCATATTAATGACCATAAGTATTCCAAAATATACAAGATGTAGTTTAAGCATAAGCAAGAAAGAAGATAGATGTAGTCCCCGGACGTGAGGACTCACCAAAATCCAACTTGAACAATCCGCCTAGCCACGTGAAGAGAAGTAATGGGAGCTCCAATTCATACATAGTACCATCATATAGGCATAGCGAATGCATTATTATGTTTGAATGTACTAAGTATGTAGGATGCAATGCAACAATAGATAAATAACATAGTCAAAATGCATAATTAAGCAATAGATTATCATATAACAATATGACATGCATGAATGATACTTAAGTAAACATGCTTATATATGGAATACATCACATGTGTAGTAATAGACCATCATCATAGACCAAGCAACTTAGTACATGAAATCTAAGGCAGACCACCCCTTAGAAGTGATTGAGGTATCAAACTCTCAATTGGTTGACAGACATGACCACCCTCTATCGGGAATGATTGAGGTACCAACCCCTCAATTAGTTGATGGATTATCACCACTATCCTAGATGATTGATGTACCAACCCCTTCATTTGTCTATGGCTTACCACCCCCATCCGAGATTATTGAGGTACCATCCCGTCAATTGGTTGATAGCTTACTGTCTCTATTAGAAATGATTGAGGCATTGCCCCTCAATTTGATATGGTCAACTCACAACACAATAGATACTTCTCATGGTTTCAACCCATACATATCATATTTTTATCATCATAAAGTCACTTAACTTATATGCCAAGCATTAGGCCTTCAACAACCAAGATACATTAACCGGACATTTATCAAAAACTTGGTGGGTGTGCAATGCTAGTGTAAAACAATGCAAGTAAATTTAATGTAAAACCACCCACCAAAACTTGGTAATACCCTCATGCAATATACATCAAAACCCTTTATCAAATCTCAAGATAGATTAAAGATTCATAGCTCAAAACATGCTTAAACAATCCGACTTCATATTCTCAATCAGGGGATGAAATTGAGTGGGAGATAGGTATAACCCAGATATTAGGTGACCCGTAGCGAAAAATAAATTTTGCTAATTTTACGTTTTCCAATGGCTATCTGCACCCATCGCGCGACACTCATAGGTCACACCACTAGGTAAATTGTGATTTGTCCGTATCATGCCAGGGACGTGGACGAGTGCAATATTTTCCTTTTTTTCTCTGTTCTGGGAAAGATCATTAGGGTTATATCCCCAAGCCCACATAAATATTAAATCACCCATACTTAGCCATTTTCAACTCTATAACTCACCAAAAACCCTCTCTAAAACCTCTCTCCGATTCTATCAATTCTCTCATTCAAATATAAGGATTTCAACAAAATTTTGTAAGACTACTTCAAGTTCACCTCAAAGAATTTAAGGTTTAAGGTATGTGGGTCTTCATCAATGGGTCCTTTCACCCATGGAGCCCAACCTTTTTTTTTATGAAAATTGCATGTTTTCAAGTTGTATTATCTATGGGTATCTCTTATTATGAAATATTAGCATAAATCATCTTGGAGTGTTGACAAGTATTGATTGATTATGCATGAATGTCTATTTCAAGTGTGTACCATGAATTGTTTTTGTCTATTGAGACTATGCACATTTTAAGCTATGAAACTATAAACCATTATGAGGTTTTGGTGATGGATTTCTAGGTACCCTATGTGAGGGTGTCACGACTCGAAAAATAGGTGTGATGGCACTCGTCTTATCCCGCCAAGACAAGTCAGCCTACAACCCAACTATAACACTAAAAATGCAGAATCATAATAAAAATGAATGTTCAATTACAGATAATAAGTCAACTTAATGAAAGTCCCCCAAAACCTGGTTGTCACGTGCACAAGATTCTAATGCATTACAATAGAGTCGAAAGGAAACACAAGTCTCAAATGATATTGTCTCTAGAATAGAACAAAATCATAAATAGGAGTAAGAAGTCAGTTGGGATGACAGGCAGCTACCTCTCACAATCTCCACAGGAAGCCTCGGACAAGGAAAAATAGAGAGTATCACGACAATCTGGGCTCACAATCTACAAAACTGTTGTAGCAAGGGGGTGAGTACCAAACACACGATACTCAGTAAGTGAACTACTAAACACAAAATTAAGTAATATAGAATACTGGCACCCCCAACACTCCAACCAAACCCCCACAACTGTGACCTAATTCATAACCTTCACAATTACACCATTCGAAAATTCTATATTCAAAGTCTATAATAGTATAATTCTCATTTATCCCATCTTCAAGTCAGAGGGGAAAATTCTACAATTTATGAAGCTCTCGCTAATTCATCAAGTGTCATCAAATCAATACCGAAACTAATCATGTAAAGACATAAACAAGTCAATGATATAATGAATAACCAATCTCAATGGCACTCTATATAATCATAACAAGCCAGAGCATTATGGAATGAAGATGAATGTCGTCAGATATAATGTAATGCAATGCAATATCATGTAGAATGATGCATGCCTGTCCTATTGATACACACCCGCTGTAACACAGCCCGGGAACCATGGGGGACTCCTTGTCCATGCATCTTTCGCGGCGTGCGACCCATCTTAGCGAATCATAGTAACCGTCATGGCGTGTGACCCAACCCAGTGAATCATAGTAACTTTCACAACATGTGACCCGACAGATGCATGGATTAGGAGTCCCCCATGGGTCCCGGGCTATGTTACAGCGGGTGTGTATCACTAGGACAGACATGCATCATTCTACATGTCATTGCATTGCAATGCATTATATCTCATGACATTTATATTCATCCCATAGTGCTCTGGCTTGTTATGATTATACGGAGTGCTATTGAGATTGGTTATTCATTATATCATTGACTTGTTTTTGTCTCTACATGATTAGTTTCGATATTGATTTGATGACACTTGATGAATTAGCAAGAGCTTGATAAATTGTTGAATTTTCTCCTATGACTTGAAGGTGGGATAAATGAGAATTATACTATAATAGGCGTTGATCATAGAATTTTTGGATAGTGTAATTGTGAAGATTATGAATTAGGTCATAGTTGTGGGGGGTTGGTTGGAGTGTTGGGGGTGCCGATATTCTATATTACTTAATTTTGTGTTTAATAGTTCATTTGCTGAGTATCGTGTGTTTGGTACTCACCCCCCTTGCTACAACAGTTTTGTAGGTTGTGAGCCCAGATTGTCGTGATACTCTCTATTTT
>JAOTQR010088988.1:0-33876 GCA_025774065.1 Solanum ossicruentum
ATACTTCATAAAACTCCAACATAATTTATACTCATAATCCATGATAAGAGATACCCATAGGTAATACAACTTGAAAACATATAATTTTCATTAAAAAGGAAGTTTAGGCTCCATTGGTGAAAGTGACCAAATGGATGAAACCCCATATTTAAGCCTTGATTTCCTTGATGAGAACTTGAAGTAGTTTTATAGTTTGAAATGAATCTTTGATCTCCAAAGTTGAGCTTGAGAACCCTAGATTTGAATGAGAGAATTGATAAATTCTTAGAGGGGTTTGAGAGAGGGTTTTGTGAGATATAGAATTGAAAATGGCTAAGTATAGGTGATTTCACGTTTTAGTGGGCATGGGACTATGACCCTAATGCCCTTCGGTGCTTAGGAAAAACTAAAGAAAAAGTTGTATTAGTCCGTGTCCAGTCCACGACGTGGACCAAACGCGAAAGAGGAAATTATACTGCTCAGCGTCTTTGGTGCATCGCGGCTAGGGCGCGAATGCTCTTTGGAAATTGAAAATTATCAAAAATTATTTTTCGTTACTGGTCCTTTAAAATCTGGGTTGTATCCATTTTCACTCAATTTTGCCCCCTAATCTAGAATATAAAGTTAGATTTTTGATATCATGCACGGATTTTGAGATATGTAGAAATTATGATTATGGGCATTCCGAAGCATATTTTTAGGACGTTTTAATATCTCCCCCTTGGGAATATTCGTCCCCGAATATTAACGAAACATGCATAAGAGAAGTAATCATGAAGTTTTCAGCTCGACATGAATGCAACAAATGCATTTAAACATAATTTTCAAAAATCTCACCATGAATGTCAAAAATCACCATAAACTTGTTACCATGAACAAGAATGCGTACAAAATGACATAAGGATTGAAACTTAAGAGTTGATATCATATATGGGACATATATTTGTACCTTCGGCTTGAGTAGAATATCGCTTTCTCATGTCTGCCTTGGCTTCCCATGTGACACTTTTAACTTGTTGATTCCTCCAAAGGATCTTGATGGAAGCTATATATTTGTTTCTCAATCTCATCACTTGTCTATCCAAAATCTCCACCAGGACCTCCTCATAGGTCAAATTATCTTCTATAACACTCATAACTTCTAAGGGTACTATAGTACTTGGGTCACCCATACACTTTCTCAACATGGACATATGAAAGACCAAATGAACCATATTCATTTCCATGGACAACTCCAACTTATATGTAACCTTACCCCCTCTTCTCAAAACTCTATAAGGACCCATAAATCTTGGGCTTAATTTCCCTTTCTTGCCAAACTGGGCCACACCCTTCATAGGTGAGACTTTCAAGTAAACCCAATCATCAACCTTAAACTCAAGATCTCTTCTCCTCACATCGGAGTAGGACTTTTGTCTACCTTAGGCTATATTCAGTCTCTCCTTTATCAACCTCACCATCTCTAAGGCTTCCATGACCAAATCTGGACATAGGAAAGCCATCTCTCCCACTTCAAACTACCCAACCGGGGATCTATAACACCTACCATATAAAGCTTTAAAGAGAGCCATACCAATGCTTTAGTGGTAGCTATTGTTGTAAGAAAACTCAATAAGTGGAAGATGTTCACCCCAACTACCCTTAAACTCCAAAACACAAGTTCTAAGCATATCCTCAAGAGTTTGGATAGTCCTCTCGGCTTGACCATCTGTTGAGGGTGAAAAGCCGTGCTAAGCTTAACCTTGGTACCAATACCTCTTTGGAAGGACCTCCAAAAGTGAGAAGTGAATTGGGCACCACGATCCGAAATGATATACAAGGGAACCCCATGAAATCTAACCAATTCATGGATGTATAACTTGGCATAATCTTTGGCACCATATCTTTATGTCTTGGGCTAGGCCACCTAGCCCTTGATGTTCGGCTTTCACTTGTTGGCAATTGTGAAATTCGAATATGAACTTGGCAATATCTCTCTTTATACCACCCCATCGATACACCTCTCTCAAGTTTCTATACATCTTTGTAGAATCGGGGTGAATAGAATCGGATGAATTATGGGCCTCCTTCAAGATCAACTCCCTTAAGTCATCAACATTAGGCATAAACAACCTACCTTGGTACCTAAGGACACCATCTCTCCCTTGGGAGAAAACCTTCACTTTACCATCTTTCACCAAGGCCTCCAACTCCAATAATATGGGCTCAAGATCTTGATTTGAGTTTACCTCCTCAATCAAAGAAGATTTAGAACCATCAACAACCACTATACCACAATTTTTCAACCTCATCCAGCCTAACCCCCAAACTAGCTAACCGGTGAACTTCTCTAGTTGCCTCTTTTCCACCATTATCAGCATGAGCTAGACTACCCATGGACACTCTATTTAGAGCATCAACCATAATATTAGCTTTGCAGGGGTGATAATGCACACCCATATCATAATCTTTAAGGAGCTCTAACCACTTTCTTTGTCTCAAGTTAGGATCTTTTTGGGTGAACACATCTTAGAGACTCTTGTGGTTGGTAAACACATCAACATGAACCCCATACAAGTAATGGCACCAAATCTTCAAAGAAAACACCATGGCAGCCAATTCAAGATCATGGGTAGGATAATTCTTCTCATGTACCTTAACTTGTCTAGAGGCATATGCTATCACCTGGCCATTTTGCATCAAGACATGCCCTAAACCAATCCTTGAGGCATCATAATATACTATAAACCCTTCCAACCCTTCTAGTAGAGCTAAGATAGGAGTGGAGACAAGCTTATCTTTCAAGGTTTGAAAACTCTTTTCACAGTCATCGGTCCACACGAATTTTGCCTTCTTTTGGGTAAACTTTGTCACAGGAGAAGCAATAGAAGAAAAGCCATTCACAAACGTCCGGTAGTTACCCGCTAAATCCAAGAAACTCCTAATATCCAACTGAGTGAAGAGTCTAAGCCAATTTCTAATTACCTTTGTCTTCTTAGGATCTACCTTTATGCCACAACTGGACACTACATGCCCTAGAAAAGCAACCTCTTTCATCCAAAATTCATATTTTTTTGATTTAGCATACAACCTCTCCTCTCTCAAGATTTGCAACGTCACTCTTAAGTGACTCACATGCTCTTCCTCACTCCATGAATAAATCAATATATCATCAATGAAGACCACCATAACTATGTCAAGGTAGGGTTTAAAGACCCTATTCATAAGATCCATAAATATAGCCGGTGGATTAGTCAATCCAAAGGGAATAATCACAAACTCAAAGTACCCATACCTAGTCCAAAAAGCGATCTTGGGAATATCACACTCCCTCACCTTTACTTGGTAATATCTGAACTGAAAATCAATCTTAGAAAAGTGACTAGCCCCTTGTAGTTGATCAAAAAGGTCATCAATCCTTAGTAGAGGGTACTTGTTCTTTATGGTAACCCTATTAAGTTTCTGGTAATCAATGTACATTCTAAGAGAACCATCCATTTTCTTTACGAATAACACCGGTGCACCCCAAGATGACTTACTAGCCTTATAAAACCCTTCTCCAAAAAATCCATTAATTGGTCCTTTCACTCCTTTAATTCTGTCGGGGCTATACGGTAAGGGAGAACGAAAATGGGTTGATTATCGGGAGGGAGGTCTATACCAAAGTCTATTTTGCTTTTGGGAGAAACACCGAGAATCTCATCAAGAAAGACATCAAGAAACTTATTAACAACTTGAACAAACTCAATAGGAAGGAATTTGGACTCACATCCCTAACCCTCACAAGATGACAAAGGCAACCCTTAGAAATCAACTTTTGGGCTTTAAGAAATGAATCTACCCTTGACCACCACATCATGACTTTCCCACTCAAGGACGGGCTCATTAGGGAATTGAAATTTAACCCTGGGGTGCTACAATCAATAGAAGCATAATATGTATGCAACCAATCCATCCTAAGAATAACATCACATCCACCATATCTAATTCAACAAAATCACAAGGCAAAACTTTATGCAATATGAATACGGGACAATTTCTTATAGAAACTTTTAGCAACAATGGACTCACCAATGGGGGTAGACACTTCATATGGTTCACACAACAATACGGGACTCATATGAGGCATTTTGGCAACAAAAAGAGTAATGAAAGAAAGGGTGGCACCCAGATCTATCAATGCATACACATCAAAATAAAAAACCTTTAACATACCGGTGATGACTTCGGGCACCTCATCCACCCCTTGCCTTCCTTGAAGAGCATAAAATCTATTTTGCCTTGCAGTACCCCCTTGTTGGCCTACCTTAGCCCTTGGACCCGCATTAGCACCTTAGCCTTGGGGATGACCATCTCTACCTTTATTTTGAGCATGAGGACAATCAATAACCTTGTGACCCACTTCGCCACAACCAAAGCAAGCATTGGAATTTCTCAAGCATGGCATCTATGGTTCTTTTCACACCTGGGTATCTAGGATTTGTCATTCCTCCATTGCCACCTTGGAATCTTGGGCTAGACACCCTATTATTGGCAACCTCCTATTAGGAGCATTGGAAGACCCTTGGCCTTGGAACTTGTGGCCTTGAGGAAACCGACCACCCTTGGAACCTTGGAAACTACCTTCAAACGAGCCCTCTTGGATTCCCCACCTCTTCTTTTTCTAAGCTTTTCTCCCTCTAGTTGTTCGGCATATGTCATGAGTCGGGACAAATCCATATCATGTACTAGCATGGTGGTCAACACTCATTGACCAAGTTGGACAAAAATTTGTTCATACTTGATCTAGGTTTGGTAACCAATTATGGAGCATAACTCATGGAACCTTGGTTAAGGTTCATAAGCTCCATCATCTTAGCCTCTCTTTGCTTGATAGGAAAGAACCAATTGAGGAATACAACTTTTAACTCCTCCCAAGGAATAGCACATCATCTCCTCTCTCTAATTTCGATTGGGTGATCCAAAGTTGGGCCACACCCTTGAGTTGGTAGGCCAATAACTCCACTTTCTCTTCTAAATTAACCCCATGATAGATAACACCTTATAAACCTCATCGATGATCTCTTGGAGATCCTCTTCTGACTTAGATCCATAGAACTCCAGTGGGTTCATTCTTATGAAATCCCTCACCCTAGAGGCCGGAGTGGGAGCATAAGGGGCTTGAGCGCCTTTATTCATTTGGTTGGTCATAGCATGGGCCAATATTGTGATAGCATCTTGGAACTCTTCTTAGGATATCCCTTCTTCTTGAGGAGCTTGAGGAGTAGGAGGGGCCGGTTGCTCCTTAGGAGTACGTTCTCTCCTTAGTCCTTCCCTTGGAATCATATGATCTAGAAGGAAACAAGAGGATTCGTTAGGGGAGAAGCCTTACAGTTACACTTAATGCACGATATAGACCATGAAGAAGTGGAACATTTCCCAAAATGCCTCATAGCCTCTTATTCATAGTTATGGCGCGTAACTATGAATAAGACTTTAATCGACGCGGTGTGTCAGATTTTCGAGGACCACTAACAACCTAGTGCTTTGATACCATGTTTGTCATGACCCAATCCTAGGGCCTAGACTTGACACGGTGAATGGGAACCTAAAGGGACCCCGAACAAGCTTCTAGCATGTCAACCACACATCCTTGGTCGTAGAAATAAAATAAATAACAACAAGAGATATAATAACAAGGGAAGCACGAATAAGGGAAATCTTGGCATTCATAAAGGCATAAAAAGTCAAGCTCATAGCATAAGTACATCATAATATCCAAGAACACCTCTAACATGGAGTGGAGCGGGGGGCCAAGACACTTTCCGAGCTCACCCTCATAATAAAAAGTGTTCAACATAAAGATGTCTTAAAGTAGCAAGAATAATGCAGATAGTGTCTTCGGACTTAAGGACTCACTTAAGCTTATCTCCAAAGTATCAACTAGCCACGTGGAGGATTATCAAAAGGTGCTCTGATTTCGATATGGTAATATCATATAGGCATATAGTATGCATTAGTACGTTTGAATGTACTAAGTATGCAGGATGAAATGCAATAAAACATAAGCCAATATAGTCAAATACATAATCATAAGTAATAGATATATGATCTCAATATGGCATGTATGATTAATGCTCATAATAAAACATGCTTGTAAAACATTCATCTTTCATAATATAAATATAGCACACATATGTAGGAAACAACCTCAATCGACATAGACCAAGTAACTACAACTTGGAATCTAAGGCATGACATTCCCTCGATAAGGTGGATGGGCATAACACCCCCCGACTAGGTGTGGTATACTTGCCAAGGAAAATCAAACATGATAACATGCCTAGATGGATCCACTAGTATAGCAAGGACAATAACCATAATCCTATGGTGGCATATAATTTAGAGACTAATGATTTTATATAAGGAACCCTTGAATCGATCTCCTATCTTAAACCTTAATCGGTGCTAACTCAAATCCCATAGAATACTTGAAATAATCATAGCTTGTATAGCTTGTAAGAAACAGGGAAATATGACATGAATAGCTCTTGAAACATGGTAGTGAGCCTAACTTGAACATGAGAGTGGTCATAATCATACATGAACCCTTGCTTTAACATGAATGACTCACAAGAGGTAAAAATTCTTAAAATAGCTCTTAACTTGATACTTGTAAAATCATAGATACTTTTCATGAATTCAATACATGCTTGAAATCCCTAAATCATCATATGGTCACTTGACTTGTAAATCATGAAATAGGTCATTAATAACGTGAGAATTCTTATCTTGACATTTTCTCAAGCACATGATGAGTTCATGATACTTGTTCAAATCATGCAATTCAAGAGTGAAAAAAAATAAGTAAACTTAATGCAAATCAACCCACCAACATGTAGTAAAACCCTTATCTAGGGTACCTTGAAATTTGTCATAAAAACTTATAATAGTTCATAGTTTCGTAGCTCGAAACATGCATAGTCTCAATAGACATAATCAATTCATGGGATAAACTTAAAACAAATAGTTATGCATAATCAATCAATACTTCATATAACCCCAACATAATTTATACTCATAATCCATGATAAGAGATACCCATAGTTAATACAACATGAAAACATGCAATTTTCATGAAAAGAGAAGGTTGGGCTTCGTGGATGAAAGGGACCTAATGGATGAAACCCACATAGCTTAAGCCTTGATTTCCTTGAGGTGAACTTGAAGTGGTTTTAGATCTTGCAATGAATCCTTGAGCTCCAAAGTTGAGCTTGAGATCCTTAGATTTGAATGAGAGAATTGATAGTCTTAGAAGGGTTTAAGAGAGGGTTTTGTGAGATATAGAATTGAAAAATGGCTAAGTATGGGTGGTTTCACGTTTTAGTAGGCATGGGGCTATGACCCTAATGCCCTTGGGTGCATAGGAAAAACTAAGAAAAAAGTTGTACTGGTCCGTATTCAGCAACGGGGACCAAATGCAAAGGAGGAAATTATACTGCTTCGCGCCCCTGGAGTGTCGCGGCCAGGCTCTGATGCTCTCTGGAGATTAGAAATTAGCAAAAATTATTTTTTACTACGGGTCTTCTAAAATCTGGTTATATCCATTTCCCACTCAATTTTTCCTTCTGATCGAGAATATGATGTTGGAATTTTGACATCACGCATAGATTTTGAGATATATAGAAATTACGATTATGAGCAGTCCGAAGCACATTTTTGGGGCGTTTCATCCCTACTAATCTGATTGTATAATATCTCTAATTACTATATCATTGTATAATATTACTATCAAATCTAGATTTTGTTCTTAAATTAGACGAATACTACTCTTTTTATCTAAAAAAAATTGATATAATCAATTAATGATCAATCAATCAATAAGTTAGCTTATTTACTAACTCAAATTTCATCAGTTGCTAAATGAAAAGTACAACAACTAGCTTACTTGCTATAACAAATTTCAATAATTGTTAGGAAAGTACAACAACTAGCTTAATTGCTGTAACAAATATCAACAGCTGCTATGAAAAGTACAACAACTAGCTTACTTATTGTAACAAATTCAATTAAGACTATTTTTCAATCTTGATTTTATTGTTAAAATAGATCAAGACCATGTTGTTTATCATTAAGTATGAGTAATATAATCAATTAATGATCAATATACTAATTTTAATTCAATTACACGTGAAATTGCTTGATTAATCACTTGATATCTCAAATTAATGTCTCATTGGATAAGATTGCTATCAAATGTAATTTTTATTTATGAATTAGACCAACACTATTATATCTGCCATTGACTATGAGTATTATAACCAACTAATGATTAATGTACTCATATAAGTTGATTACATATGAATTCTTACTGAACTTATTGTCTAATATCTCAAATTACTATCTCATTATATAAGATTACTATCAAATGTAGATTTTGTTCTTAAATTAGATGAAATACTACTCTTTTTATCTCTAAATTAATTGATATAGTCAATTAATTAATTAATTAGCTTATTTATTTATAGAAATTTTAGCAGTTGCTATACAAAGTACAACAACTAGTTTACTTGCTTTAACAAATTTTAGCAATTGATAAAAAAAGTGTAATGTACCAAGTGTTTTTAAGCCTATACTTGCATGAAAGGATAATGTTCAAGTGAATTCCTATTGAGTTAAGTAAAATTTGAAATGAAGGTTATCTTAGCGATTAGCTTGGTTTAACTCTGTGATTGTTGAGGTGGTCTTGGAAGGGAGGTTGGTTTATCCTTGGTATAATATTTTGGGGGGAAATTTTATGTGAAGTTAAGACTAAAAACAAATGAAGTTTGGTTTTCTTTTGAAATTATTTGAAATGAAGGTATATGGGAAGGTTGTGTAATTGACTTGTTTGAGAGTAATTCTTTTTCGATTGTTGCATGGCTTGCATGGGTATCCTTTGGCATACCCTTGGCATGAATTGAGGCCATACCATACCATGCCATAGCACCATGGGAAAGGATAATGGTGCCATACCTAGGTCCCATTCCCACTCCCTTGTGTTTGACATCTTTCTTCTTTTTAAAAGTGAGTCAAAAAGCCCCTTTGCACCACCTGATTTTATTCCCTTCCCCCCCAAACATTTTTGACCACTTTTTAGTGATTAAAAATGACCCTTATAAACCCCCAAAAGCAGTATAAATAACTTCCATCTACTTAGTCTCTACATCACTCTTCAAAGAAACCAAATCCCCTAATCTACAGTGCTCTCCCAAAATTGCCTCAACACTTAGGCTAAGTATTCTTCAAGACCTCCACCAAATCTCTTCATCTTATCAAGGCTAATCAAGAAAGGTATGTGAATTTTATTCTTGATCTTCTTTTAACCAAGAATTCCACATCAAAAAACTAAATTTAGAATTACGAATTTTCAATCTTTGATTTTATGTATAATTGCTTAATAATTGATATTTGATTAATCTATGGTTATTCATATATTTTATGATTATTTATGAATATTTATCAAGGCTTTAAATAATTTAATTCAAGCATTTTAGATTTGCATTATTTAAGCTAACCTATAATTTCAAGTCTTAGATCCACAAATGTATTATGATTTTATCGTAAAATGTTCCTATGATTATTGTAACTTTGTTTGAGTCTAAAACTTGTGATTTTAAGATTATTGAACCAGTCCCCAACGTGATTTAAGTTGAGTTATGAACTTCAGATATTTGGTTTACATGGCATAATATGAACTTTATGATTTTTGAAAAATTTAGTAAATACAAGTATGAAATGATATTGGGAGACTTAAGGCCCATTCAGTTTCATTTTGAATCATTGTTAAGGAGCTATTCTAAGTACAAGTTTGAATATGATTTATTTTACAAGTTATGACTTTTTGGACTAAATTAAGTTTTGATTATTTCTTATATGCATTATCCATTTACGTGGGATTTTGGCTTAGCACTGAATGAGTAAGGAGTGGGACTCAACCTAAGAGGTCTTATATAAAGCTTCTAATCTCTAAATTCGTGCCATCGTAGGATATTTTGATTATCCCTTTTTAGGCTTTCTGACTAGTGGATCTATTTAGTATTTTCATTTATGGAGTTATCTCCTAGCAAGTTGACTCACTATTTGGCTGGTGTGGAGTATGACATCGGTATTCGATATTACAGCTCATATGGTTTTGTCGGTTATGGTCTTATTCCCACACTCATTTTCTAATGTGCTTCTCTATGCATTTTCATCGCATTACTTTACGTTTTACTTTGGAACTGAATATATTATTTAAGATTAGAGTTTGTCATATTGGGTAAGTATTCTTTGTCATCATATTTACTTGTTGCATTGTATACCCACATACTTAGTACATTCCAAAGTACTAATTGTATTTTTTGCCTACATGCTATAATTATGTAGGGACAGGTGATCTACCTCATCCTCCTTTGCGTGGCTAGATTGCTCGTGAAGACTTTGAGCTTTGGTAAGTTCCCATTCATTGGGAACAATACCCTTATCTTCAAGCTTTACCTTTGCTATTCAAATATTTGATGTACTTTCATTTTGACTTAGTATTGAGGAGCCTAGACTTGTATTCTTGACTCTGTTTATCGTCATTGTTTAGAGGTGTGTCTGGACTATTGTTACACTTGTTTTAATATTTTAAATTATTTAACTTATGCTTTCGCTTATGGTTACAAGTTGTCCCTTAGTCCCATTCCCCATATTTCATTATCATCTATTTGCCATTTACCATTTAGACCTATAATGTGCAATTATGATTTAAGAGGATTGTTTTGGGGGCCTTCGGGTTCTCATTTGTTGTGTCACAACTAAGCCCTAGGTTTGGGTTGTGACAAACTTGGTAATAGAGCACAAGGTATTAAAATGATCCTTTGAATTCCACACACCACATCTAATAGAGTCTTATTCATGGTGGTGAAGCGCGTCATAATAATGAGTAGAAGATTATGAGATGTTTAGGATTGTCTCACTTCTTTCGTTAAGTCAAATCGTGCCTTAGAGTAACTTAAGATATTCTTCCTTCTAATGAATTATTCGTTCCACTATAGAAAATATCGCCAAGAAGAAATATTCCCATACGTGAGGGTCCTCAACCTCCAGAAGAGAGTAATGTGTCCCATACTGAATTCAGGAATGTTATCTAATTATTGACTCAAATAGTTGCCAATCAGGCTATGCAAGCTCCACCTCAGGCTCTAGCATCTCAAGCTCCCACCCAGGCAGCAAGGGTGAGAGATTTCACCCATATGAACCTGCCAGAATTTTATGGAGAAAGAATTGATATGGATCCCATGGAGTTCATTGATGAAGTATACAAGGTTTTCTCGATTATGGGTGTGTCATTAGAGAAGAAGGCCGACTTGGTGGCCTACCAACTTAAAAGCCTTACCAAAATTTGGTATGATCAGCGGGAAGGTGAAAGGGTGCTTGGTGGTCCAATTGATTGGGAAGAATTCTAGGCTGCGTTCTTGGACCGGTTTTTGCCTCTTGAATTAAGGGAAGCCAAAATGAAAAAGTTTATGAACTTGAGGCAAGGGTCAATTAGCATTCGCAAGTACTCACTAAAATTCAGCACACTCTACAAATATGCTCCTATGCTAGTATCTAATCCTAGGGATAGGATGAATATGTGTGTTTTGGGAGTCTCCGACCTCATCAATGAAGAATGCCAAACTACCCTGCTAATCTAAGACATGGATTTGTCTCAGCTTATGATTTATGCCAAGCAACTTGAGGAAAAGACGATTTGCAAGCTGACGAAAAATGATGGTAAGAGGCTGAGGTATGATGGTGAGTATCAAGGTCACAAGGGTAGTGATAGTAACCGAGGTTATCAAAACCAAAGGTTCCAAAAATAAGGGTCTTCGAATGCCTTTAACCAAAGGCATACTAATGATCGGTTTCAACATACTAAGGGTTAACAAAGTGGTGACCATGATCAAGCTTGGCCAACATGCAAAAATTGTGGTAAGAGCCATGGTGGTATGTGCCATTGGAAGTCGGGAAGTTGTTTTGCATATGGCCAAACTAGGTCACAAAATTTCCAATTGCCTCAAGGCTCATAATAAGGGTAAGGGTAGACACCTGCATGGTAAAGATTTGCAGGTGGACCAAAAGCCACAAGCTATGCAACAAGGTGGTGGTCTTCATAAAAATAGGTTCTATGCACTACATGGGAGGCAAGAGGTGGAAGATCAGCCAAATGTTGTCACGAATATTTTGAAAGTGTTTTATTTTGATGCTCATGTGTTGTTGGATCCTAGTGCCAACTTATCCTTTGTGAGCCCTTTCCTTGCTAACAGGTTTAATTTAAGTTCCAAAATTTTGCATGACCCTTTTCTTGTTTCTACTCCTGTGGGTGAGTCAATAGTTGCTAAAAGCGTCTATAAAAATTGTTCCCATGTCTATTATACATGAGACTCTTCCGTGAAATCTTATTGAATTGAATATGGTAGATTTTAATGTCATCCTTGGTATGGACTAGTTACATGCCTTTTATGCCACTATAAATTGTAGAACCTGTAAAGTTAAATTCCAAAGTCCCAATGAACCCTTATTTGAGTGGGAAGGGCAAGATTTTGTGGTAAAGGGTAGGTTTATTTCATATCTTAAAGCTCATAAGATGATATCTAAGGGGTGTATCTATCATATGGTTAGGGTCTGAGATGTGTCTTCTAAGGTTCTCTCTCTTGACTCAGTTTCTTTAGTCAATGAGTTTCTCAAAGATTTTCCTGGTTTCCTCCCGAAAGGGAAATTGATTTTAGCATAGACCTCCTTCCCAATGCCAAACCTATCTCTATTCCACCCTATAGGATGGCACCAGCGGAGTTGAAAGAACTTAAGGACTAGTTGAAAGATTTATTGGAGAAGGGATGTATTAGGCCTAGCAAATCTCCATGGGGTGCTCCCGTTCTATTTATAATGAAGAAGGACGGGTCCCTCCAAATGTGCATTGACCATTATGAACTCAACAAGGTCACCATTAAGAATAAGTACCCACTTCCGAGGATAGATGATTTATTTGACCAACTACTAAGAGCTAGACATTTTTCTAAGATCGACTTTCGTTATGGGTATCACCAGTTACAGGTTAGGGAAAGTGATATTCCTAAGACAACTTTTAGAACAAGGTATGGGCACTATGAGTTTTTAGTGATGTCTTTTGGATTGACAAAAGCCCCAGCTATATTTATGCATCTTATGAATCGGGTCTTCAAACCCTACCTTGATAATTTTGTTTTGGCTTTATTGATAACATACCAGTCTACTCCCGAAGTGAGAAGGAACTTGAGAAACATTTGAGAACAATCCTTCAAACTTTGAGAGATGAGAAATTGTATGCCAAATTCAGCAAGTGTGAATTTTGGATGAAAGAAGTTCCTTTCCTTGGCCATGTGGTGACTAACAAAGGTATTATGGTGGAACCAAGGAAGATTGAGGCGGTGCGAAATTGGCCTAGACCCTTAACTCCATTTGACATAAGGAGGCTTTTGGGTTTGGCAGGTTACTACCGACGATTTGTAGCAGGGGTTTCTTCAATCTTATCCCATTTGACTAAATTGACCCAGAAAAAGTCCAAGTTTGTGTGGTTTGATGAATGTGAGAAGAGTTTCCATACATTGAAAGTTAAATTGACTTTGACTCCCATCTTTACTCTTTTAGATGGTTTGGATGGTTTTTGGTATATTATGATACATCTAGGGTTGGGTTGGGTTGTGTATTGATGCAAAATGGTATGGTCATAACTTATTCTTCTAGACAGTTGAAAGTGTATGAGCACAATTATCCAACTTATGCCATTGAATTGGCAGTGGTAGTGTTTGCTCTAAAATTTGGCGTCACTATCTCTATGGGGTTCACGTGGATGTATTTACCAATCACAAGAGCTTGCAGTATGTTTTCAATCAAAGGGACTTGAATCTAAGGAAAAGAAGATGGCTTCAACTTCTCAAAGACTATGATATGAATATGCACTACCATCTGGGTAAGGCCAATGTGGTGGCCGATGCTTTGAGTAGAATAACTATGGGTAGTATGAGTCATGTTGAGGGTGAAAAGAAAGAGTTGGCAAAGGAAGTCTATCAGTTGGGTAGTTGGGTGTTAAGTTGGAAGGTACTAATGTTGGTGGCATATTTGTTCATGACGAGTCTCAATCTTATTTGATTGTTGATGTGAAGTCAAAGCAAGGCCTTGACCCTACTTTGATTAAATTAAAGAAATTAGTTGAATAAAAGAAAATGGAGGTTTTCTCACAAGGGGGAGATGGTGTCCTTAAATACCAAGGCCAATTGTGTGTGCCGGATGTAGATGAATTGAGAACCTAGATCATACAAGAGGCTCATAATTCATCTTATTCTATTCATCCAGGTTGCACCAAAATGTATCGAGATTTGAAGGAAGTCTATTGGTGGGGTAAATATACAAAAGTACATAGCCAAGTTTGTAGCCGAGTGTCCAAATTGTCAATAGGTGAAAGTCGAGCATCAAAGCCCAGCAAGCTAGCTCAAATCATGGAAATCCTAACTTGGAAGTGGGATGAAATCAATATGGACTTCATTGTTTGATTACCTCGGACTCGAAAACAATATGATTCAATTTGGGTGATTATGGATTGTATGAACAAATCAACTCATTTCTTACCCGTTAAGAATTCGTATAGTGCTGAAGACTATGCAAGGTTATATATTCATGAGTTAGTCCTGTTACATGGTGTTCCTTTGTTAATAATATCAGATCGTGGCCCTCCATTCACTTCTCATTTTTGGAAGGCATTCCAACAAGGTTTGGGTACCAAAGTTAAGCTGAGTATTGCATTTCATCCTCAAACAAATGGTCAAGCGAAAGGACCATTCAGACATTGGAGGATATGTTGAGAGCATGTGTCTTGGAATTTAAAGGTAATTGGGATGATCACTTACCTCTTATTGAGTTTTCATATAACAATAGTTATCATTCCAGCATCGAGATGGCTCCATTTGAAGTTCTTTATGGTAGGCGATGTAGATCATCGGTTGGCTGGTTTGAAGTAGGTGAAATGATATTATTAGGCCCGTATTAGGTATTGGAGGTTATGGAGAAAGTGAGGATGAAAAGAGACAGATTGAAAATGGCTCAGAGCTGACAAAAGTCATATTCAGATATGAGGAGGAGAGATCTTGAATTTGATGTGGGAGATTGGGTGTATCTCAAAGTTTCACCTATGAAGAATGTTGTTTGTTTTGGCAAAAAGGGCAAGTTGAGCCCCAAATTTGTGGGTTCTTACAAAATTTTAAGAAGGGTTGGCAAGGCAGCTTATGAGCTTGAGTTGCCTTATGAGATGGAGTTGGTTCACCATGTTTTTCATGTATCTATGTTAAGGAAGTGCATTGGTGACGCAAGTTCTATAGTTCCATTAGATGTTGTGAAGGTTGGAGTAAATTTGACTTATGAAGAAGTACCGGCAAAAATTTTAGATCGACAAGTCAAGAGGTTGAGAAATAAGGATGTGGCATCCATTAAGGTACTTTGGAGGAACCAACATGTTGAGAGCACTACATGGGAAGCTGAAGCAGACATAATGAAAAAAATACCCCTATATTTTCCCAACTAATCAAGCCTGAGGTTTAGGTAATTCTATTCCTCGAGTACGAGTTCCTCATTCTGTATTATTTTTTCACTATTATAATTATTAAGCATGCAAAATTATTTTGATGTTACTTGATGATATTAGTATAAGTTTTGCATGAAAATAAGCTCTATTTTGCATTCTGACATGTTAAGCTCTTAGTCACTATTTCTATTCCTATTCATTCAAACTACTCTTGTCTTATTCGGGGACTAATGATCCCAAGGGCGAGATATTGTAATGTACCAGGTGTTTTTAAGCCTATACTTGCGTGAAAGGATAATGTTCAAGCAAATTCCTAGTGACTTAAGTAAACTTTGAAATGAAGGTTATCTTAGTGATTAACTTGGTTTAACTATGTGATTATTGAGGTTGTCTTGGAAGAACGATCGGTATATCCTTGGTATAATATTTTGGGGGAAATGTTATGTTAAGTTAAGAAAAAAAATGAAGTTTGATTTGTGTTTGAAATTATTCGAAATGAGGGTATATGTAAAGGTTGCGTAATTGACTTGTTTGGGGGTAATTCTTTTACCATTGTTGCATGGCTTGCATTGGTAGCCTTTGGAATGCCCTTAGCACGACTAGAGGCCATACTATACCATGCTATAGCACCATGGGAAAGGATGATTCTTCCATACTAGGTCCCATGCGCACTCCCTTGTGTTTGGCATCTTCTTCTTTTCAAAAGTGAGTCGAAAAGCCCCTTTGCATCACCTGATTTTATGCCCTTTCCCTCACATGTTTTGACCACTATTTAGTGATTAAATGACCCTTATAACCCCACAAAATCAGTATAAATAACCCCCTCTACTTAGTCTCTACATTACTCTTCAAAGAAACCAAATCCCCTAATCGACATTACTCTCCCAAAATTGTCTCAACACTTAGGCTAAGTATTCTTCAAGATCTCCACCAAATCTGTTCATCTTCTCAAGGCTAATCAAGCAAGGTATGTGTTTGATTCTTGATTTCCTTTCAACTAAGAAGTCCACTTCAAAAAACTAAATTTAGAATTACAAATTTTCAATCTTTGATGTAATGTAAATTGCAAACTAATTGTTATTTGCTTAATCTATAGTTACTCATATATTTTATGATTATTTATGAATATTTATCAAGGCTTTACATAATTTAATTCGAGCATTTCAGATTTGTATTATTTAAGCTAACCTATAATTTCAAATCTTAGATCCACAAATGTATTATGATTTTATCCTAAAATATTCTTATGATTATTGTAACTTTGTTTGAGTATAAAACTTGTGATTTTAAGGTTATTGAACTAGTCCCCAACGTGGTTTAAGTTGAGTTATGAACTTTGGATATTTGGTTTACATGGCATAATATGAACTTACGATTTTTGAAAAATTTAGTAAAATATAAGTATGAAATGATATTGGGAGACTTAAGACACATTCAGTTTCATTTTGAATCTTTGTTAAGGAGATATTCTAAGTACAAATTTGAATATGATTTCTTTTACAAGTTATTGCTTTCCGAACTAAATTATGTTTTGATTATTTCTTATATGCATTGTCCGTTCCGTGGGATTTTAGCTTAGCACCGAAGGAGTTAGGAGTGGGACTCAACCTATGGGTCTTATATAAAGTTTCTAATCTCATTAATTTGTGCCACTATAGGATATTTTGATTATGTCTTTTTAGGCTTTCTTACTTATGGATCCATTTATTATTTCCATTTCTGGAGTTATACCCTGGCAAGTTGACTAACTCTTTGGCCGTTGTGGAGTATGACATCGATATTCCATATTATAGCTCATATTGTTTTGTCGGTTATGGTCTTATTCCTATAATTAACTTGCTTATGTGCTTCTCTATACATTTTCATGGAATTACTTTACACTTTACTTTGGAACTGAATATAGTGTTTAAGATTGGAGTTTGTCATATTGGGTAAGTATTCTTTGTCATCAAAATTAACTTGTTGCATTGTATACCCACATACTTATTACATTCCAAAGTACTAACCGGATTTTTCGCCTACATGCTATAATCATGTAGGGACAGGCGATCTACCTCATCCATCTCCACATGGCTAGATTGCTCGTGAAGACTTTGAGATTTGGTGAGTTCCCATTCATCGAGAATACAACCCTTATCTTCAAGCTTTGCCTTTGTTATTGAAATATTTGATTTACTTATATTTTGATGTAGTATTGAGGAGCCTAGACTTGTATTCATGGCTCTATTTATTGTCATTGTTTAGAGGTGTGTCTAGGCTATTGCTAAACTTGGTATATTTTAAACTATTTAACTTATGCTTCCGCTTATGGTTACAAGTTGTCCCTTAGTCACATTCCCCATATTTCATTGTCATCTATTTGCCATTTATTATTTAAACCTATATTGCGCAATTATGATTTAAGAGGCTTGTTTGGGGGCCTTCGGGTTCTCATTCGCTGTGTCACACCTAGGCCTAGGTTTGGGTCATGAAAAAAAGTACAACAACTAGCATACTTACTTTAATAAATTTTAGCAAATGCTATGAAAAAAGGCCCTTGTTTTAAAACTAAACTACAAAGACCCCTAAGATCAAGAGTCCCGGCTCGCATGTCTTTTCTTTTCAATTGGAATTCCCCTTAGAAAGTACAATAACTAGCTTACTTGCTGTAACAAATTTCAATAGTTGCTATGAAAAGGACAACAACCAGCTTACTTGCTGTAGCAAATTCAACTATGATTATTGTCCAATCTATGTTTTATTTTTAAAGTAGATCAGGACCATATTGTTTATCATTAAGTATGAGTAGTACAATCAATTTATGATCAATATATTTATTTTAATTTGATTATATGTGAAATTGCGTAATTAATCATCTGATATCTCAAATTAATGTCTCATTAGATAAGATTGCTATTAAATGTTGTTTTATGTATGAATTAGACCAACACCACTATAAAATGAATTAAAGTATCTTCTATGTACTTATTATGGCTAATCACAACAATTGCTATGAAAAGCACAATAATTGCTTTAAAACAAAGCATAACAATTTCTATAAAAAGCACAACAATTGTTATAAAACAAAATATACTTTCAATATTTAGCACAAATAACAAAAAAAAAACTCCATAAAACAAAACATACTTCCAATATTTAGCACAAAATAATAGAAACTCAATAACAAAAACCCATATCAAAGTCTAACAAAACAAAATAAAGATTAGACAGCACTATTAAAAAGTCATCCAATTAGCTCCTCTTTGAAAATAAAAGTCCATAACTTTCAGCTTCTCTTTGAATCCAATCAGCTTACTTCATCTAAATGATATTTTAAAAAAATCATTAACTAGTAAAAAGTTGAGATACAATTAATTTAACTAGTAAAGATTGTTAGAATACAATTTTACCTTCACATACATTATCTTAAAATACCAATTCTTTTTCAATAATAGCATCATTTACCATTTTCTTTGTCTTTTTCTGAACATTTAATAATGCCTTTGAAAGTTATCTTTTTCTGTTTCTAACATATTCAGGAGTGTATGGATAGAAAAACTTTGATGATAATCCACCACTTAGACATCATGGTGACAATAGTTGTTTCTAGAGACTCTACCTTAGTTGTAAAAAAATATCTTCTCATAGGCAAGCTTCTAATTAGTGGATGAGATTTCTTGAGCACGGGGAACATTCTCATCGGGTGGAGGTCTTTCTATTCTAAAATCACCACTAACATCACCAAATCTTCCTCCTTTTTCGAAATCAACAACTTCATTACCTCTATCAACATTCGGAGTAAATTCTCCTCTTCCTCCACCATTAACACCTATCACAATTCTATCAACATTCAAAGAAGATACTCCACCACCTCCTACATCAACATTGTGTTCAACATTTATGAAATCTCTTTTTATAGCTATAGTGACATTCAAATCCATCTCAAGATTTTCAATTTATCATCCTTAGTTAATTCCTTAGGCACAAACTTAATGAAAAAAATCCATCTTCATTTTACTAGGTGTAGGAATTATCCATGGATGCACAATCTATGTAGAAAAATAAATTTATAGAATAAACAATTAGAGATATATAACAATTAGAGATCTACGTAGGAAACTAATTTCAACAATTGCTTAAACAATTTCAGTAGTTGTTGAAAACATTTCAACAACTGCTGTAATTAGTTCAGCAATTGCTAAAATAATTTCAACAACGGCTATAATTATATTAGCAATTGTTGTGATTAGTTCAGTAACTGCTCAAATAGTTTCCGGAACTACTGTATTTAGTTCACCAATAGCTAAAATAATTTTAGCAACTGCTATGCTGCAAAAAATGCTATAATTCAATGTTTAGCTATTAAGTTAAGGAATAATACTTATCGAGTCCTCAAGGGGATCAAACAACTTATTAATGTTAATGGATTTGTCAATAGTCGCCAAAAGACATCAAAACACTCTTGGTGAAGACACTCTCTTTGAAAATACCTTTAACTTTTTTTTGAAGGAAAGGAATAACGTCTAATACCCAACACTAAATAAAATAATCATACAAAGAGGTCAAAATATTAGATGAATCAAAAAAATAAAAATAAGTAAATATGGACTAAAATAAATAAAACTTACCATAAAGGCCCATGGAAAGCCATAACGATTGGTGGTGTTTGCACTAGGCTTCATCGATTGGAGAAGATAATTAATTATGATATCATAACTTATACGACTCCATGGATAAGCAGAAAATGCTTTTGTATCCATTGAGAGTAAAATCCATTCTTTTGAAATAAGGGTGTTCACATCTTTAGTACAAAGCTTGCTAGAAACAAAGTAAAGCAAACACAATAATGTTTTTACACCCTTATCAACTTCTTTAGATTTGAGATGCTTAACCAACTCACTTCTCTTGCAACTCTTTCTAATCATATCAATAATTTCTTGTCGTCTACTTTTTGTCTTAGGAGACATCTTTTCTTCATCATATACTTCTTCCACATGACAGTTCAGACCAGTCATGATAGCAAACTCTTTCATGCCAAAACAAAATTGACATGCCACTATAGTTTATCCAAAGTTCCTCTTTTTGATTGCTATAGGTTTGATGACGGAGAAGTTGATAAACCACACTCATAAAATGTAATAGTATTATCAAGTAGTTATAAGTGACTTCAAAAAATTGAAGATCGGAAAAACGTTGCTAATTTTTATTCATCAAAAATCTTTTGGAAATCAAAAAACTTACCTAATTTTGACTTAATAGTAAAGGACCCTTTTAAATTCGGATACCTAACAATCATTGACTCCAAATGTAATCTGTATACCTAATTATCTTCACAAATGAGGAATCTAGTCGAGGGTCGATTGGAAATGACTCAATAATAGGAGATGTCTCTTTCTCTAGAATAGTTGTACCATTTTGTTTCTCCTCGACTTCTCTATCCTCTTTTTCTATATTCATAGAAGAAGCATCTATTTTATGTGCTCCTTCATCTGTAATTTTTTGATCTTGTCTTTTCTAATTCTTCTTTTGTAGACTTTTCAATCTTGTACTTTCTTCTGTTTCTTCATGTATAAGTTTTCTTCTAGTGTTCCTCCTTCTATATTGTATAAATCCAAGTGGATCAAGGTACAATATGATCCTTTGCCTAAGTATTGTAAGGAATGTTACTTGCATGGGCATGATGGGAATACATGCTGGAGTATCCATTTGGAACTCTTTGAGTATAAGAAAGAAGAAGTGACAGTGGAAAAACAAGAGGAGGAGAAGGGGGACAAGAACAAATAAAAGAAGGAAAATCGAGAGGAGAAAGGGAAAGTAAATCCTAATTTGAATAAGCAAGAATGGCCAAGGAAAGCAAAAACCTATACAAAAGGGATAAATATGACCATATTGAAGGGAAAGATGATGTACAAGATGAGAATCCGTTCAATGTCTTAAGGGAGGAGGGCAAAGGAAGAAGAAAGGGAACAAGATAGGGGAGTCTACAATTTAGACCAAAGAATGGGTTAACCAAAACTTTAGGAATCAATAATCACAATGGTCTAACAAAGACATAAGCAAAACAAGCAAGGAAAAACAGGAACATAAACTATAGGGGGAGAAGGAAGCAAAAGAGAAAGAAACACAGGATACTAGTTGTAACAATTCGGAAGGTGGAGAAAAGGTATCTGACAATCAGGAGAAAGGCAAATTATAGTATACACTGGTAATATTCCTAAGGTTACTCCTATAGACATGCAAAAAACAAAGGAAACAGATGTACCTGAGCTATATGAGTACTTGAGTGTTACTGATAAAAGGAATGCTGGTGCAAATAAAATGGACATGTCAAAGGCCATAGAGGTAGCATCTACATAAGGGGATTTATCTCCTACTCAATCAGGATAATTGAAAGTTAAATTCTCTAAATTATAAAAAAAACAGACAGTTGGAGAACAAACAGCTACCTAGGCGACATAAAGGCAATCAAAGAGACAAGTGGTGAAAAACCCAAAATATCTGTGAAGGCTCTGATCTAGAACATAAGGTTAGTAAATACTCAAATGACGTGCACTAGACTAATCAATCTTCACAAGATATACCATTTTTATTTCATAGGATTAATGGAACCATTTGAAGATAGAAGGGGATTGGAAGTGTTCAAGAGGAGACTAGGCTTCCAACAAGCCTATGCTAATACCAATGGTAAAATATAGGTGTTTATTGATGAATTCATGGAAGTGGATATCATAGGTGATGAAGAATAGATGTTGACACTCCACATATACAACTATGGAGTGGACATTGATTTATGTGTATGTCTAGTTTATGCAAAATGCACTCATGCTGAATGACTGCCTTTGTGGGAGTTATCATTATATAATCTAGCAGAGGTGAGCAATACTCCTTGGCTAGTAGGAGGAGACTTTAATGTGATATGTTCAGAGTAAGAAAAGCTAGGGGCTAGACCAATTTCAGATACTGATACTAGAGATTTCAAAAACTTCCTGGATGTGTGCAATCTGGAAGATATTAGTTTTCAGGACAACAAATACACTTGGTTAAATGAAAAAATCGATGAGAAATGCATTTTAGAAAGGTTAGATAGGATTATATGTAATGATAAGATACAAGACATCATCCTGGTTCTGGAAGTGGAGCATCCCATGAGAAATGGGTCTGATCATGCTCCTCTCTTGCTTACCATTTATACAACTAAGGATGATTTTATAAGGCCTTTCAAATTTCTCAATTTCTGGGTTAAAGAGTAATCTTTTAGAGAAGTGGTTAAAAGAAATTGGAGAGTAGACTTTGTGGGGAATCCTTTAATCATATTTCATCATAAAATGAAAAAGGCAAAGAAGACTCTAATCCAGTGGAGTAATGATACCTTTGGTAATATCTTTCAAGAGGTTATCACTCTGGAAGAGATTAGTAAGGTTCTAGAAGAACAATTGAAGGTGGAACCTACAGAAACCAATAGGGAAACACTCCATAAAGATCAAGCAAAAGAGTTGAGAGTTCAGTTGGGTACAGAAGAAGACTTTTGGAGGCAAAAGGCGGTAATGGAATGGTTCAAGGATGGGGAGTGGAGTACAAAATTATTCCACACTATGGTAAAGGGCAGGAGAGCTAGACTGAAGATAAAAAGAATTCAAAATAAGGAGGCGGAATGGTTGGAGCAATAAGAAGAATGTAATAGTTATGATTTGCTCAATGAGCTTCCTAAGGTTGTCACTGATGAGATGAATGAGGAAATTCAGAGAGTTCCTATTGAAGATGAAGTTAGAGATGTGGTGATTAGTCTAAACAAGGACAGTGTTGTAGGACCACATGGTATGAGAGGAGCTTTTTTTCCAAATACATGGGATATCACTAAAGATAATGTTCATAACATGGCAAAAGCATTTTTTGCTCGGGAGGAGCTACCTAAGTTCATTACTCACACGAATTTAGGACTGCTACCTAAGAAATTGGTGTTTCAAACCTTCTTGGATCTAAGGCCTATTTCTTTGAGCAATTTTATGAACAAAGTCTTCTCTAAAATCGTTCATGAAAGGTTCAAAAATATTTTACCTTTAGTGATATCCCACGAGTAGGCAGGGTTTGTACAAGGTAGAAACATCATAGAGAATGTCCTCCTAGTCCAAGAAATAATTGCTGAAATCAGGAAAAGGGGGAAGACTCCAAATTTGATGACCAAAATAGATATGATAAAGGACTATGATAGAGTACAATGGATATATCTATTAAGGGTCTTGAGGAAAATTAGGTTTGGAGAAAGGCTAATTGATATGGTTTTTAGGTTACTCAACAACAACTGGCACTCTGTATTGTTAAATGGGCAACCAAAAGGATTCTTATGACCTTCAAGGGGACTTAAACAAGGGAATATAATTTCTCCTACTCTTTTTATTATTGCAGTTGAAGTGATTTAAAGAGCCTTAAATAACTTGTTGAAGAAGAAGGATTTTAAAGCAGTTGGGATGCCTAGAAGAAGCCCTAAGATCAATCATTTGACATTTGCAGATGACATGATAATCTTGTGTAAAGTTGAACTGAGAACAATGTAGTTGGTGGCTGAAGCTTTGCATAAGTATGAAGAAATATCAGGTCAGAAAGTGAACAAGGAGAAAAGTGGTATCTATCTTCATCATAATATAGATCAGGGATAATCAGTGGTGGTAGAAATAGCTTTGGGGATCTTGAGTAAAGAATTTCCTTTTAATTATCTTAGGTGTCCAATCTTTTTTAAAAGGAAACAAAAATGATATTATCAGTAGCTTATTCAGGGACAAAGATGCAAGGGTGGAAGGGAAAACTTTTTTCCTATGACGGGAAGATCCATTTGATCAAACATGTACTTTAGAGTATACCCATTCATTGTTTGTCAGTAATAAACCCACCAAAAGGAGTTTTAAACCACATACAAAGGATGATGGCACAGTTCTTCTTGAGTAATAGTGTAGGAGGGAAGGGAAGGCACTTGTCAAAGTGGCATAACCAATGTTTACCTGAATCTGAAGGTGGACTAGGTTTTAGATCAATGCATGATTTATCCACAGCTTTGTTATGCAAATTATGGTGGAATTTTAGAACAAAAGTCTCTATTTGGGCTGCTTTCATGAATAAAAATATTGTAGAAGGTTGAATTTTAATGAAGTCATTTGGAAACCAGGCTATGGAGGATCTCAGGTGTGGAAAAAGATTTTGATAGCCAGAGATCTCACTGAACGTCAAATGTTATGGAGAGTGAGTGCAGGAATTCATTAGTATGGTTTGATAATTGGACAGGGCTGGGGGATTGTATACAGTTTGCATGGCGGAAGATATAAACATGGAGGACCAATCTGCTATAATTTAACTCACAGTTCAAGGAAAGTGGCATGAGCATCTCATAGAGGATTTGTTCCCAGATGATATAGTCCAACATATTGCTAACAACATCAAACCACCAACAGGAGGTAGGGAAAAGGATATACCTTGTTGGATGTTGGAGACTGATGGAGGCTTTTATGTAAATCAGTATGGAATTATATTAGGCATAGGGAAGATAAAAAAAAGATTTAAAAATGGATATGGATGAAGGAAATCCCTGAAACGACCCCAAAAAGTGCCCGAAAATGTACCTCAGAATGCTCGAAATTTTAAATTTCATATATCTCAAAATCTGTTTGTTATTTCAAAATTTTGACTTCATATTCTTGTTCAGAGGGTCAAAATTAGGTGGAGATGGTTTAAACTCGATTTAAGAGAGAAAGATTAGCAATTATGAAATTCCAAGAATGCAATTTCTAATGAAGCGACGTGCTACTATGTAAAACTTGGCCTTTTTTTTAGTTCGGCCTAAGACTTCTAAGTCTTGCACCCAAACATGATTTTATCTATACTTAGCAAAAATTCACCCTCATATTATCCTAAACATTTCCTAATACTCATTCAAACACTTAGTCATATTTTCACTCCCCAAACTCAAGTTCCAAACACTTATCCTAAGCTAAGGTTTTTCCTTTAAGGTTCTTCTTCAAGCTTCAAATCTCCATCTCCAATCTTCACCAAGTTCTTCTATAAGCTATGTATGTAAGTTTCTTTCATGGGTTCCTTCTACCCAATATACCCAAGCCTCATTTTACTCAAATTGCATAATTTAAGGTTGATTTACAAATGGGTCTTGATTAGTATGAAATTCGCTGCACACTATATTAGAGCTATGTAAAGTTGTGACTGTTTTGCCATGTTTTGAGATATAAATCTTTGATCTACTATAAAAGTTGAGGAGGAGTTTTGATGTATATTGCTTAAGGGTGTTGCAAGATGCTAATTGATGGTTTTGACAATAGATTTTCTTGCATGATTTCATCTCTATATTTCATGATTTTGTACTAAAATTACACACCCTCTAAGTGTTTGATAAAATTTCTGGATGTGATTTCTTGAGTAGTTGAAGGTTCAAAGCATGAGATATGATATGATTGATTATATGATGATGAAATGAGATTATGTACATAGTAAATTCTATATAAAGTGTTGTATTAGACTATGCCAAATCTTGGGGGGAGGGGGGACTATGAACACGAAAAATCTAGATGAGAGTTTGTACTCACCAATCTAGGGAAGAGTTTTAATTTCTCCACCTAGTGATGGGGCGACATCATCACTAACCTAGATGGGGGTTTGTAGTCATCAACCTAGGAAAGGGTTTGTACTTATACACCTTGGTGATGGGGTGGCATTATCACCAACCTAGTGAGGGATTAGTACTTCACCATCTAAGTGATGGTGCGGCATCATCAAACCTACCAATGGATTGTACTTTGGAAATCTAGCTTGGTCTCTTCTACATATATGATATCTTATATGAGCATGAGTTACTTAAGCATATTTTACCTTAACATTGATCGTACATGCCATATTGTTATATGATGCCTATTGCCTATTACTATGCATTTTGATTATGATGCTTAATTCTTGTTTGTATTGCATCTTACATACTTAATACATTCAAACGTACTAATGCATACTTTATTGCATGATGTCACCTTGTAGGAACCGATGCCTAAGTTGATCATCCTCCTCCACATGGATAGTTCGACACTACTCAAGCTAGTTGGTGAGTCCTCCATTTTGGGGATCTTAGTCTATGCTACTCCTATTATGTATTGAGACATTCTTTTTTATTGTCTATTTTGACTATGAGGGTGAGCTCGGTTACTTTTTCTTGGCCTCCGCTCTTATCTTTGTATAAAAGGTTTCTGTTAGACATGTTATGTATATATGATATGCGTTAGACTCTTGTCTCTTGATTATGATGATATGGAAGTGTTTCCCCTTAGCCTCGATTTCCCCACTTTTACCTCTTGATGCTTGATTTATTGCTTTCGCAACCAAGGATGTGTAATGATGTTCTAAGAGGCTTGCTTAGGGTCCCTTCGAGTTCCCCTTGCGTCGTGTCACGTCTAGGCCCTAGGATTGGGTCATCACAAACTTTATATCAGAGCACTAGGTTGATAGATCCTCGGAGTCTAACACACTACATTGATTAATGTCCTGTTCATGGTTGTGAAGCACACTATGACTATGAATACGAGGCTATAAGACATTTTAAATATTTTCCTTCTTCATGTTCTAAGTTATGCTATAGAGTTGTGGTAAGTTTTTCCACCTAATGATTATTCATTGCTATTGTAGATCATGCCAAGCACTCGAGGACGAAGAGCCCAAACTCCGAGGAGCAACTTAACAATGGTGGGCTCCGGGATACTCTCACTATGCTTGCCCAAGTTGTGGCCAACCAAGTTAATCAAGGGAACCAAGCCCTCATGATACTACCCCGGGAGCTAGGGTAAGGGACTTCATGAGGATGAATCCTCCAGTGTTCTATAGGTTAAAGGTGGATGAAGATCCACAAGAGTTCCTTGATGACGTCTATAAGATCTTGACTTTCATGGTTGTTGGGCCAAATGAAAATGAGGAGTTGGCAGTATACCAACTCAAAGGGATAATTCAAAATGGTATGATCAATGGAAGGGTGAGAAGGGAATTTGTAATATGGTTCTTTGGGAGGATTTCAAATTGGCCTTCCTTAGTCAGTTTTTCCCTCTTGAGCATAAAGAAGCTAAGTTGGTGGAGTTTATGAATTTGAAATAAGGTGCTATGAGTGTGAGGGAGTGTGCTCTCAAATTAAATCAACTTTCAAAGTATGCTCCTCATTTGGTGGCCGATCCTAGATCTTGGATGAACAAGTTTCTGATGGGGATCTTTGATTTGGTAAGTGAAGAATGCCGGTCTGCCATGCTAATTAGTGACATAGACTTGTCTCGGTTGATGACCTACGCCAAAAAAATGGAGGAGAAAAAATTGAGGAAGAGAAAGGGGCATGAGGCTAAGAGGGCCTGTCTTAGGGGTAAGTTCCAAAAGGGTGGACGATTCCATCAAGGCCAAGTGTCTCATCATGCTACTAATAGGGGGTCGCCAATGACATCTCTAGGCCTCAAGATATTGGTATTGTGGCTCCCATTGATGTGTGTCCTACATGTGAGAAGGGTCATAGAGGCCCATGTTTGAAAGATTCTAATACATGCTTTGGTTGTAGGGAGCTTGGGAACAGGAAGGTAGATTATTCAAGAAACCGCGACAAATTCTGGGGTACTAATATGGTCCCATTGGGGAGAGGTGGTCCTCAAGGTGGTGCCCTAAGACACAATCGATTTTATGCTCTACATGGGAGGCAAAGGGTTGGTACGCTCCCCGAAGTTGTTACTGGTATGTTGAAAATCTTTGTATTTTGGGTGCCACTCTTTCTTTTCTTACCATTTTGTTGCAAAAAAAGTTCCATATTGTCCTTGAGTTGTTGCATGAGTCATATGAAGTGTCTACTCCTATTGGTGCCTCCATTGTTTCTGGGAAAGTTTATAGGAGTTTTCCTATTTGCATTTTGCATAAGTTGTTGCCTTGTGATCTTGTTGAATTACACATGGTTGATTTTGATTTCATTCTTGGGATGGATTGGTTGCATGCCTACTATGCTTCTATTGATTGTAGAACACGTAGGGTCAAGTTTTAATTTCCAAATGAACTCGTCCTTGAGTGATAGAGTCAAGATTTGGTGTTTAAGGATAGATTTATTTCATGTATTAAAGCCTATAAGTTGATCTCTAAAGGATGTCTTTACCATCTTGTGAGGGTTAAAGATATGGAGTCGAAAGTCCCTTCCTTAAAGTCGGTTTCGATTGTAAATGAGTTTCTTGATGTCTTTCCAAATGACCTTCCCGATGTATCTCCGAAAAGGGAGATAGATTTGGCATAGATCTCCTTCCCGATATTCAACCTATCTCTATTCCCCCTTACCATATGGCCCCAACAGAGTTGAAGAAGTTAAAAGACCAATTGAAAGATTTGTAGGAGAAAGGATTTATTAGACCTAGTCAATCACCTTGGGGTGCCCCGATAATGTTTGTGAAAAAGAAGGATGGGTCACTTAGAATGTGTATTGACTACCGGAAACTCAATAGGGTCACTATAAAGAATAGATATCCTCTTCTAAGAATTGATGACTTGTTTGACTAAATGAAAGGGGCTAGCTTTTTCTCTAAGATTGATCTTTGGTCCGTATCATCAACTGAGGGTGAGAGAGTAATATTCCTAAGATGGCCTTTCAGAATAGATATGGGCATTATGAGTTTGTGGTGATGTATTTTGTATTGTCTAATGCACCGACCATCTTCATGGACCTAATGAATAGGGTCTTCAAACCTTACCTTGATTCCTTTGTTGTGATCTTTATTGATGATATTTTGATCTATTCACATAGTAAGGAGGGGCATATGGGTTATTTGAGGGTTGTGTTGCAAAGATTGAGGGAGGAGAAATTGTATGCCAAATATGACAAGGATGAGTTTCGGTTGAAGGAGGATGCATTCTTAGTTTATGTGGTGCCGAGGGATGGTATTAAAGTGGATCCTAAGAAGATCGTTGTGATTAGAAATTGGCCTAGCACCTTGACCCCATTAGATATTAGGAGCTTCTTGTGCCTTGCGGGTTACTATAGAAGATTTGTGAATGGGTTCTCCTCTATTGCTTCCCCTATAACCAAATTTACCCAAAAGAAGGTTAAGTTTGTGTGGACTGATGAATGTGAGAGAAACTTCCAAATATTGAAGGATAGGCTTGTGTCTGCTCCTATATTGTCACTACCAGATGGGTGTGAGGGTTTTGTTGTGTCTTGTGATGCATCTAGAGGTTGTTTGGGTTGTCTGCTATTGCAAAATGGTAAGGTCATAACCTATGCTTCTAGGCAGCTCAAAGTGCATGAAAGGAAAAACCCTACCCATGATCTTGAATTGGCCGCCATGGTGTTTGCACTAAATATTTGACATCATTATTTGTATGGGGTGTATGTTGATGTCTTCACCAATCACAAGAGCCTCCAATATGTCTTCACTCAAAAAGATCTCAACTTCAGACAAAGAATATGGCTAGAACTTCTCAAAGATTATGAATATGTGATCCGGGTAAGGCAACTGTGGTGCCGGATGCTTTCATTCAGGTCTCTATGGGTAATGTAGCTCATGTTGACGGTGGTGATAGGGAAATGGCTAGGGAGGTAATAGATTGGCTAGATTGGGGGTTAGGTTGGAAAGAAGTTGATAATGCATTATAGTTGTTGATGGTTCCAAATCTTCCTTCGTTGATGAGGTGATAGGAAAACAAGATCTTGACTCCTCCTTGCTTGAATTGAAGGCCTTAGTGAAAGATGGCAAAGTAGAGGTTTTCCCCCAAAGGGGAGATAGTGCACTTAGGTACCAAGATAGGTTGTGTGTGTGCCTTATGATGATGGTTTGAGGGAGAAGATCCTTGATAAGGCCCATAATTCTTCTTTCTATATTCATCCCGATTCTACCAAAACATATTGAGATTTGAGGGATGTGCATTGGTAGGGTGAAACGAGCCCAAAAAGTTCTCGAAAATGTGCGTCGGAAGTTCCCAGAATCTTATTTTCCGTATATCAAAAATTTCATTTCGAATTCAAAAATCTGACTTTATATTCTTGTTCAGGGGGTCCAGATTAGGGTGACAAGGGTATAACCTTGAATTTAAATAAAAGGAATCGAATTATGAAATTTCGCTTGGTACAATTTCCAGTGAGGGTTTACGATCTCTCCGCAATGCAAAGAGGTGTATTTCCCTGCACTGTGTTTTCCTAGTTCGCCCTGATTTTTCTAAGTATTGGACCTAAGTTTTCCAAAATGTATTTTTCACCTATACTTAGCTATATTTCACCCTCATATCACCCAAAAACATTCCCCAATATTTCCCCAAACACAAACTCATTTCTGACCCTAAATTCAAGTCCCAAACTCAAGGCCAATTTGAAGGATTTCTTCAAGGATCTCACTCAAGCTTTAAATCTCCATTAAAGTCTTCTTTAAGAACTTCACAAAAGCTATGGTATGTAGGGTGGAACTATTGGGTCCTTTCACCCATGGTGCCTAAACCCTCTTTTACCTAATATTGCATGATTTAAAGTTGATTTTTCATGTGGGTCTTGTATATTGGAAAATTTACTGCACAATAATTTTAATTCATAAAAGTATGGTTGTTTTAGCATGTTTTGAGCTTAAATCTTAGATCTAGTATTGGGTTTGATGAGGAGTTTTGGTATGAATGTCTTGGGGGTATTGCAAGGTCTTAATTAAAGGTTTTACCACTAATTTTTCTACATGATTTCATCTCAAATTGCATGCTCTTTTACCCCCACTACACACCCCTAAGGTGTTTAATAATATGTCCAGTTATGTTTTCTTGAGGAATTGAAGGTCCAAAGTATGAGATATGATATGAATGATATTATCATGATGAAATAAGCTTATGTACATGATTATTCCTACATAAGGTATTGTATTAGAACTTATGATGAATCCTATATAAAATGTTGCATAGACCATGCCTGATCCGGTGGGACAAGAGCTCGAGTAACCTAGAATGAGGGCTAAAACTCATCTCCACCAGGGTGATCGGGTGTTATCGTGACTAACCTTGAATGAGGGTTAAAACTGATCTCCACCTAGGTGATGGGGTGGCAAAATCACCAACCTACCAAGGGGTTCATACCTTTGAAATCTAGCTTAGTCTCATCTTCACAAATATGAGCAGGATTTACCTAAGCATGTTTTACTTACGCATTGGCTATACATGACATATTGCTATATTATGCCTATTGACTATCATTATACATGTTAATTATGAAGCTTGTCTCTTGTTGCATTGAATGCCACAAACTTAGTACATTCAAAAGTACTAACATATACTCTTGCCTACATGATATCTCCATGTAGGAACCAGTGCCCAAGTTGATCATCCTCCTCTACGTGGCTAGACGGTGCTATTCTAAGCTTGTTGGTGAGTTCTCCATTTCGAGGACTTTGGTTTTTGTTTCCCTCTTATCAATGTATTGAGACACTATCTTATGTTCTATTTGACTGTGAGGGTGAGCCCGATTACTTTGTGTTGGCCCCCGCTCTGTCTATGTAATTAGAGGTGTTTTTTGGACATGTTAAGTATTTATGTATGAACTTTGACTCCTCTGTGTTGTTTAAGTAATACACTCTCTCTTGCTTCCTTAGTCCCATTTCCCCTTATTCATGGTTCTTTTGATGTTTTATATTGCTTCCGTAACCAAGGATGTGTAATGATATACTATAAGGCTTGTTTGGGGTCCCTTTGGGTTCCCCATTTGTCGGTCACATCTAGGTCCTAGGATTGGGACGTGACAAACTTGGTATCAGAGCACTAGGTTGATAGATCCTCGGAGTCTAATACAACGCTTCGATTAGATTCCTATTCATGGTTGTGAAGCATGCCATGGCTATGAATAGGAGGCTATGAGGTGTTTTAGAAAATGTTTCCCTTCTTCATGTCCTAAGTCGTGCTACAGAGTTGTGATAAGTATTTCGCCCTAACAATTGTTCTTTGCTATGGTAGATCATGCCGAATACTAGAGGAAAATGGGCCTAAACTCCCGAGGAGCAACCTACAAATGGTGAGCTTTGGGATGCTCGTACGCTGCTTGCCCAAGTAGTGGCCAATCAAGTCTAACAAGGGGCCCAAGCCCCTCATGCTACTACTCCGGGAGATAAGTTAAGGGACTTCATGAGTATGAATCCTCCAGTTCTCCATGGGTGGATGAGGATTCACAAGAGTTTGTTGATAAAATCTACAAAATCTTGTCGATCATGGGTTTTGGGCCAAATAAGAAGGCAGAGTTGGCAGCTTACCAACTCAAGGAGTGGCCTAAATTTGGTTTGATCAATGGAAAGGTGAGAACGGTAATGGCTATGTGGTGCTTTCGGAGGAATTTATATTATCTTTCCGTAATCGATTCTTCCCTATTGAGCTTAGGGAAGCAAAGTTGGTTGAGTTTATGAACTTGAAACAAGGTGGTATGAGTGTGAGGGAGTATTCCCTTAAATTGAATTAACTTTCAAAGTATAGTCCTCATTTGGTGGCCGACTGTAGGTCAAGGATGAATAAGGTATGAGTGTGTGGGAGTATTCCCTCAAATTGAATCAACTTTCAAAGTATACTCCTCATTTGGTGGCCGACCGTAGGTCAAGGATGAATAAGTTTGTTATGGGGGTCTCGATTCGGTAAGTGAAGAGTGTTGGTCGACCTTGCTTATTACTGATATGGACTTGTCTAAGTTAATGACATGTGCTGAACAAATGGAAGAATAAGAGTTGAGAAAAAGGAGGGGCCATGAGTCCAAGAGAGCTCGTATTAGGGGTGGTCGATTCCCTCAAGGCCAAGGGCCTCTCATGCTACAAATAGGGAGTTTGCCAAAGATTTCCCTAGGCCCCAAGGTGTAGGTGTTGTGGATCCTAATGATATGTGTCCTAGATGTGGGAAGAGCTATAATGGCCCGTGTTTGAAGGGTATTAGTGCATGCTATGGTTGTGGGGAGCGTGGTCACAAGAAGGTGGATTGTCAAAGAATGCATGGCAAGGTTCGTGGTGCAAATGCGGTTCCATTGGATATGGGTGGTCCTCAAGGTGGTTCCCCAAGGCACAATCGATTCTATGCTCTACATGGAAGGCAAGGCGTTGGTGAGGTCACCAATGTAGTTACCAGTATGTTGAAAATCTTTGATCTTGATATATATGCTTAGATTGATCCGGGTGCCATCCTTTCCTTTGTTGCCCCCTTTGTTGCTAAAAAGTTCCATGTTGAGTCGGAGATGAGTCATATGAGGTGTCTACTCCTATTGGTGCATCTATTATTGCTAGGAGAGTGTATAGAAATTGTCCTATTTGCATCTTGCATAAAATCTTACCTTGTGATCTTGTTGAATTAGATATGGTTGATTTTGATGTTATTCTTGGGAT
>JAOTQR010088996.1:0-32500 GCA_025774065.1 Solanum ossicruentum
TCCAATGGAATGATGCATGTGAAAGGAGCTTCCAGGAACTGAAAAATAAGCTAACTTCTGCACCTGTGCTAGTACTTTCAGAGGGTACTGAGGGGTATGTTGTGTATTGTGATGCTTTGGGAGTTGTCTTAGGGTGTGTGCTGACACAACAAGGCAGGGTAATTGCTTATGCATCCAGGAAGCTACGACCACATGAGAAGAATTACCCAACTCATGATCTTGAACTAGCAGCGATTGTTTTTACTTTGAAAATATGGCGCAACTATTTGTATGGGGTTCACGTTGATATATATACTGATCATAAGAGCCTACAATACATTTTTAAGCAGAAGGATCTAAATTTGAGATAACGGAGATGGCTGGAGATAATAACAGATTATGATATTGGTATACCCATCCGGGGAAGGCAAATGTGGTAGCTGATGCTCTGAGTTGTAAGGTAGTTATGACTACTGGTGATCAGGACATGGTTAGGCAAGGGGTGGCTAAGGATCTACGTCAACTAGCCAGTTTGGGAGTTCACCTTCTTGAAACTCCAAAGGAAGGGGTAATTGTACATAATAGAGCGACATCTTCATTGGTAATGGAGGTGAAAGAAAAATAGTTCGCCGATCCAGTTCTATGACAACTTAAGGAAAAGGTAAGTCAGGGTGCAATAAAGGGCTTTGATCTTACAGAAAATGGAGTTCTTTACTGCCAAAATAGATTATGTGTGCCTAATATTAATGGGTTAAGGAAGAGGATAATGGAAGAAGCTCACCATTCCCGATACTCCATCTATCCAGGATCGACTAAGATGTACCATGACCTAAAGGGAATGTTTCATTAGGGACGCATGAAAAAGGACCTTGCAGAATTTGTGGCCCAATGTCCAAATTGTCAACAAGTGAAGTAGAACACCAAAAGACAAGAGGTTATGTGCAATGTATAGAACTTCCAACTTGGAAGTGGGATATGATCAATATGGACTTTGTTGTCAGTTTGCCTCGTTCATTTCATAAGCTTGACTCTATATGCGTAATAGTTGACAGACACACAAAGTTAGCACATTTCCTACCTATCAGGAGTGATTATACAGCGGAGGAGTATTCCAAAATGTACCTCAAGGAGATAGTCAGGCTACAAGGAGTTCCAATCTCTATTATATCAGATCTAGGGGCTCAATTCACTACAAAGTTTTGGAAGTCTTTCCAAAGGAGTTTAGGAACACAAGTAAATTTGAGCACAGCATTCCACCCTCAAACAGATGGTCAAGCAGCACGCACTATTTGGACACTTGAAGATATGTTGCGAGCTTGTGCATTGGACTTTAAAGGTAGTTGGGTGGACCATTTACCACTTATTGAGTTTGCCTATAATAATAACTACCATTTAAGTATCAAGATGGCACCTTATGAAGCTTTGTAGGGAAGGAAGTGTAGGTCTCCAATTGGATGGTTTGAAGTAGGTGAAACTACCTTACTTGGGCCAGATCTAGTACACCAAGCCATGGAAAAAAGTTAAGGTGATCCAGCAGTGGCTAGAAACAGCCCAAAGTCATCATAAATCATATGCTAATGCTAGGAAGAGAGGGCAGGAATTTTTCAGTACGAGATTGGGTATTTTTAAAGGTGTCTCCAATGAAAGGGATTATGAGGTTTGGTGAAAAAGGAAAACTGAGTCCACGTTACATAGGTCCTTATAAGATTATTAAGAAGATTGGGAAGGTTGCATATGAGTTGGAGCTACCCCAAGAGTTTTCTATGGTTCATCCAGTTTTTCATGTATCAATGCTTCAAAAATGCATAGGTGACCCATCTCGTATCACTCCTATTGAGGACGTACAGGTTACAGAAGATCTTACTTATGAAGAGGTTCCTGTTGCTATTTTGGATCGTCAAGTTAGGAAGCTGAGGAATAAAGAAGTAGCTTCAGTGAAGGTATTTTGGAGAAATCAACAAGTAGAAGAGATAACCTGGGAGGTTAAGGACGCAATGAATTCAAAATACCCTCATTTGCTTGAATCTGAAGAGGACACCCAACATGCAGAATTGGAACACTAATAGGTGAATGTAACTGAATACTTATTTTTGTTGTTGAATGTTTGTTTAAATAAAGGTGCATACATGGTTAAGTTACCCAACTGTGCTAACATTCGAGGACGAATGTTCCTAAGAGGGGGGAGGATGTAACACCCCACATTTTACATGTACTAATGCTATGTGAATAAATCATGATATGGATTGGTCAAAGTAGCATCAATCCTTGAAAGTGCTTGATTCTCGTGTTAATGGGTGATATGGGCGTCTAATGCTTATGAGGGCCTTGTGTAAATGCATTTTATGTTAAATTGAGGATATCATCAAGTAAAAGAATTATGGTTTTTGTTTGAATTAATAATCTAATAGGTGATTCATCTAGTTGCTTAGTTTGAATTTGCTAGCCAAACAGAGATGAGGTTTGACAACAAATTTGTCCAAGTCCGATTATAAATAAAGTTTGTGTTAATATTGTTACTTTAGCTTATGTTTTTAGCATCATAAGTGGATCTTATTTATAGTCGAAGAAGAGTGTAATAAAGGCCAAAGTGTAACACAAATCACTTGATCATTTGGGCCAAAAATGGATTAAGAGGAAAGCTGGAAATTGGCAGCCCAAATCCATTAAAATATGATGCCCATTTTGGCCCAATTTTGGGGACTAAGATGCTGAATATTTAGCCCAACATTATATGGTATTTGGAGGTCAAAAATTTAAGGAAATTCATCCAAATGAGGCCCTTTAAGAGGGGATTATAAGCAGCACATTTCAGTCTTTATTTAGACTTTGAAAAAATTTCAGCTTTCCCTATTTTCTCTCTTACACGTTTCTTGACCTAGCAGCAGCCGCCAAAGGATCTCTTAGTCTTCATAAGGAGTTGATCAACTTTGAAGATAAAGGTATGTGGTTATAATTGTGTTTTTGTAAGCTTTCTTCATAAGAATCAAGAAGTACATGATAATATGATATGTTGACAATTCTGGACAGCTTGTGTCCAAAAAATTGTTGAACTTTTTCCTTTTGTTTTAGTTATTTCTAAATGGTTTGTGGGCTGTATTATGAAGAGAATTTGATTTTCATAACATGATTTGAGTTGTAGATTTTAACTTATGGTTGCTGCCCAGATTTTGATTTCAATTAACAAAAAAGTTTTCATGTGCTATCTTAAGTATGATGTTGGTTGGAAGTTGTGGGCTGTTGGATTTAAAGATATTGGCTCATGTCCTTAATGACTTCTTGGGTGATGTTATAGGATTGTATTATCACTGTTGGTATGTATAAATGTTGTTGGAATAGTTTGGTTAGAGTTGGAAAAGGTTTGGGATTGTCATTGTCGAAATGTAGCTAAGGTGGGAGTAATGTTATGTTGTCCATTTGTAAGTTGTGTAGAATTATAGTATATTATTCCATGACTTAACCCTGATTTGGGATTGTTTTTGAATTATATTAAGACTGGTTTTATGTGGTAAAATTATTGGAAATAATTTAGGTAAAGTTAAAATAGTTTTGGGATTGTTGACGTCGAAGTATGGTGAAAGGATATAACGTTATGTCGCTTGGTTGTATGTTGCGAAGAATTGTTATTTGTTGTGCTTTATGGGCATTTTTAGAGCAGTTAAAGGTCTAAAATTAAGATGTACATTACATGTACATAAGAATGGTGGTTAGAAAATGCATGTATAGGTTGGAGAAATGTCTTTGCGTCTCTAATTGAAAGCTTATTATCTGGGTGATCGTTTTTATGATATTGGTCTTTGCTGCTAATACTAGTATTATTGCCTAATATGATATAGATAAATATTTGAGGGAAAGGCAGCCACTCCAAGGTAGTAACAAGGTCATACAACAAGGTATGTAAGGCTACTTGATATTGTATCATTTGGCATGAAACATAGATCCTTCGGGAAGTAAAAGCACTTATCTACTCCAAAATGACAAACAGCCATGTATCCACTCTTTCACATGTTCATATGCTCCTATATGCGGTTCCCTTCAAATCTACATACATACATGGATACCAAGTGCATGAGTTCTTGTTGCTAAACAATGTTCATGAGTTGTTTTATTTCATGCGCATTTCGCTGCTTATGTAACATACTCTCTTTAATGCCATGTTGTCTTGAATTTTATTTTTGTGTTATATATTGTATAAAAAGCCCGAAATCTCCAATATTTTGACCACTAAAAGAATCATCTCAAACGTAATTGAAAGATAAAGTATACAGTTTTTGATAGGTGGTAGCCGGAGGGGTGGAGATTGTACCTAGCCAGGGACGATCCTATCTATGGGGGGTAGCCCGAGGGGTTGAGTATAACCTTGCCAGGGACGAACCCGATATAGTTTGCCACTGATCAATTGGTTATATACAGTTTATGATGTGCACAGACTATACAGTGAAGGTAAAACAATATAAACAACATAAAATGTATGATCCCAAAGTATATCCAAAAGTGGTCACTTATTCTATATCAGAGCATAGTTTCGTTTGAAGTTGTTACTTCATATACGGTATTTTCTGCCTTACATATTCAGTATATTATCTTGTACTGAGTCATTTGCGGGGGACCTGTATTTCATGCTGCAGGTATAGGTGCTAGTATATCTCCCTAGTAGGGTCCAGGACATTCAGCTGCTGTTACCAAGCTCCAAGTTGCTTCGGAGCTTTATGTGTGTCTAAAACTTATGCGTTTGCATTGTATAGTTATTTGAGGCGGGGGCCTGTCCCAACCCTTATCAGATACTTTCGCTTATCTAAAGGCTTTGTATATTATGTAAATTAAAGTGTGGTCATGTTTTGTACTTTCGACACCGTGGCGCCAACGGCCTAGTCATATGGATTTTCTTTTAGGCATGTATCACTGTTTACTTACATAAAGACATGTTGAATACAATTCTTTATAAAACGTATAGAAAGTGCATAGGTACAGGTTGGTTCTCCCGTGCCTTATCGGCAATGGGTGTTGGTCTGCCCTAATGGGACTTGGGGCGTGACAATATGGGAACTTTGAACTTGTGGTTATGTCTTTTGGGTTGACAAATGCACCTGCTATCTTCATGGATCCTATTAATAGAGTCTTCAAACCCTACCTTGATTTGTTTGTGGTAGTATTTATTAATGATATCTTGATCTATTCCCATAGTGAGGAGGAGCATGTAGATCACTTAAGGGTGGTGTTGCAAATCTTGAGGGAAAAGAATTGTCACGACCCAAGCCTAGGGCCTAGATGTAACTAGCAAATAGGAAAGCCGAAGCAACCCCAAGGAAGCCTCATAGCATATCATTCCACATCCTTGGTCGCATAAGCAATTAAAATGACAATGAGAGACAAGTATAAACAAGGGAATTGGGGCTAGGGGTAAACTTCCATATAATAACGTCAAGAAACAAGAGAGTCAAGGCTCATAGCATAGATACATAACATGTCCAACAACACCTTTACTACATAGATAAGAGTGGGGGCCACAACAAACAACCAGGCTCACCCTCATAGTCAATACTTAAATAAGGAAGATAGTCTTAATATATAGTAAGAGGTCATAAGTAATATCCCCGGAATGGAGGACTCACCAACTAGCTTGAGAGATAATCGTACTGGCCACGTGGAGGAGGAGGATGATAAAGCAGTGCACCGGTTCCTACATGGTGACATCATATAGGCATAGAGCATGTGTTAGTACGTTTGAATGTAATAAGTATGTAGGATCCAATGCAACAATAGATAGGCATCATAGGCAAAATATATCATAATTCTCAATTTGTAGCATAATAGCAAGATGGCATGTATGAGTAATGCTTACATAGATCATAATACACAGGTAAGAATAGACCATTACGTCGTCTCACCCTACCACCCTTGGTGATTGAGGTACAAACCCCTTCAATTGGTTGGTAGATCATATCACCCTAAAATCGTGGTGACCGAGGTACAAACCCCCCTATATGGTTATTAAGATACAAACCTCTCGACATGGTTATCAAGGTACGAACCCCATGACACAGTTACCCGCAACGCAACCCCCAAGTAGGGCATGGTCACATTCCAACACTATATAGAGAATACCATATACATATGTTCATTTCATCATGATTACATCAACATTTCATCATCATATATCCATTCATCTCATAAGATATGCATTGGACCTTTAATTCCACAAAAACTCATAATCGGACATTTTATCAAACACCTAGAGGGTGTGTAGTGCTAGTATAAAACCATGCAATTCAAGAGTGTTATAATACTAAAAAAATTTCAATGTAAAATCATTAATAGATAGTTGGTAACACCCTCAAGAAATATATATCAAAAGCCTTCATAAAATCTCACATTAGATCTCAGATTTATAGCCCAAAACATAGCAAAATATTCACAATTTCATAGACCCCAACATAGTGTGCAGTAATTTTACATAATAAATAAGACCCATTTATAAATCAACTTTGAATCATGCAATTTAGGGTAAAAGAAAGCTTGGCATCATGGGTGAAAAGAACCCATGAAAGAAACCCACATACCTTAGCATTGGAGATGAACTTGATGAATATTTGAAATGGAGACTTGAAGCTTGAGAGGAAATCCTTAGATCTAGAGAGGGTTTTGAGACTTGAATTTAGGAGATAAAATATTGGCTAAGTGTTTGAATGAGTATTCGGGAATGTTTAGAATGATATGAGGGTGAAAAATGGTTAAGTATAGGTAATTTCATGTTTGGGAACACTTAGGCCCACTTTAAATTTAGGAGATAAAATATTAGCTAAGTATTTGAATGAGTATTGGGAAATGTTTAGAATGATATGAGGGTGAAAAATAGTTAAGTATAGGTAATGTCATGTTTGGAAACACTTAGGCCCAAGACCCTAAAGTCTTGGACCTCACAAAAATTAACTGGGTAGAAAATACACAGGTCTATGTCGCAGCCCTATCGCGGAATTCTAGTTTTCTTCATCTGCGCACCCCAGCCATGTTGAGCCAAGGGCGCCCAAACCTCACCAAAAATTGCATTCTTGGAAAATTGAAATTGCTAACCGGTTGCTCTTAAATCAGGGTTAGACCCATTAACCATTCAATTTGACCCCCTAGACAAGAATATGAAGTTGGATTTTCAATATCGCGCACCGATTTTGAGATATATGAAAATTATGATTTCAGACACTTTCAAACCATATTTTCGAGCACTTTTTGGGGTCATTACAATATCTCTCCCTTGGGAACATTCATCCCCAAATGACAAAGAGACGTATATGAGAGATGTAAATATGACAAATTTCAGTCCACATAAGGATGCAACAATTCACTTAACCATCATTTCAAAAATCTCATCATAAGTGTAAAATCATCATGAACTTGTTAATTTAAACATAAATGTATGCATATGTCATAGGCTGAGCTTAGACTTGAAATTACATAGGGGAGTTACATTGATACCTTATTCTTGAGTGGAGTGGAAAAGATAAGGATATCACTTTTGCATGTCTGCTTCGGCCTCCCATGTAGCAGTTTTGACTTGTTGATTCCTCCAAAAGACCTTGATGGAAGCCACATCCTTGTTCCTCAATCTCTTTAGTTGCCTATCCAAACTCTAAATCAAAACCTCTTCATAAGTCAAGTTGTCTTCAATTACCCCCACAACATCAAGAGCATAATAGCATTAGGACTACTGACACACTTCCTCAACATAGGCACAGGAAAGACCAGATGAACCAATTCCATTTCTTTAGGTAAATCCAACTCGTAGGCCACCTTAACGATCCTTCTTATTACCTTATAAAGACCGACATATCTTGGGATCAACTTGCCCTTCTTACTAAACCAAACCACACACTTCATGGGTGACACCTTTAAGTAGACCTAATCGTCAATTTTGAATGCAAGCTCCCTTCTGCTCACATCGGATAAGACTTTTGACGGTTTTGGGTCATCTTCAATATTTCCCTAATCATCCGAACCTTCTCAAGAGCCTCCATAACCAGATCTGGTCCTAACAAGGCCATTCACCAACCTCAAACCATCCAACCGATGATCTATAATGTCTACTATAAAGAGCCTCAAATGGAGTTATACCCAAGCTAGAATGATAGTTATTGTTGTAGGCAAACTCAATCAATGGGAGATGATCATCCCAACTACCTTTAATCTCCAACATACAAGCTCTAAGTATGTCCTCAAGGGTTTGTATGGTCCTTTCTGCTTGGCCAGCCATTCATTTGAGGTTGGAAGGCCGTAGAAAGCTTAACTCTAGTACCAAGACTCCTTTGGAAAGATCTCCAAAAATGTGAAGTAAATTGTGCTCCTCGATCTAACATTATGATAAAGGAACCCCATGCAACCTCACTAAGTCATAGATGTACAACCTTGCATACTCTTTAGCCCCATATGTGGTGTTAATCGGTAGAAAATGAGCCGATTTCGTCATCCTATCAATAACAACCAAAATTGAATCAAAATCCTTCTAGTCTTAGGCAACCCAATTACAAAATCCATATTAATCACCTCCCACATCCAAGTAGGAATCTCTATATCTTGGGTTAGGCCACCCGCCTTTGATGTTTGGCTTTGACTTGTTGACAACTATGACAATCGAAAATGAATTTGGCAATGGCCCTCTTCATGCCTCTCCACCAATACATCTCCCTCAAGTCTCTATACATTTTAGTAGAACTGGGGTGTTTAGAATTATGGGCCTCATTAAGTATCTTTTCCATCAAGCTATCAACACAAGGTACACACAACTAACCTTGGTATCTAAGAGCACCATCTCCCCCTTGGGAGAAAACCTCCACTTTTCCCTCTTTCAGCAAGGCATTCAATTCTAACAAGTAGGGGTCAAGATCTTGTTTTGCTATCACCTCATCAACCAAGGAGGACTTAGAACCATCCACAACTATAACATCACCATCACTAACCTCCTCCATCCTAACCCCCAATCTAGCCATCCGATGCACTTCCCTAGCCATCTCCTAATCACCACCATCAACATGAACTAGGCTACCGATAGACACCCTACACAAAGTATCTGCCACCACATTAGCCTTACCCCAAATGATAATGCACACTCATGTTATAGTCCTTAAGAAGTTCTAACAATCTCCTTTGCCTCAAGCTAAGATCTTTTTCCGTGAAGACATATTGGAGGCTCTTATGATCAGTGAACACAAAAACATGCTCCACATACAAGTAGTGACACCAAATCTTTAATGCCAGTACCATGGCGGCTAGTTCAAGATAATGGATAGGGTAGTTTTTTTCATGCACCTTGAGTTGCCATGAACCACAGACTATGACCTTACCATTTTGCATTAGTACACAAGCCAACCCAACTTTAAAAGCATCAGAATACATAACAAATCTTTATAGCCAATTTGGTAGTGACAATATAGGAGCGAACACAAGCTTTTCTTTCAAGGTTTGGAAGCTCCTCTCACACTCATCGGTCCACACAATCTTGGCCTTCTTTTGAGTCAATTTTTTCATAGGGGAAGCAATAGAAAAGAACCCATTCACAAATCTCGGATAGTACCCCGCTAAGCACAAGAAACACCTAATATCTGATGGGGTCAATGGTCTAGGCCAATTCCTAATCACATCGGCATTCTTAGGATCCACCTTGATACCATCCTTCGACACCACATACCCTAGGAAGGCAACCTCTTTCAACCAAAAGTTACACTTTTCATATTTAGCATATAATTTCTCCTCCCTCAATCTTTGCAACACCACCATCAAATGAGTCTTATGCTCCTCCTCACCACGAGAATAGATCAAAATGTCACCAATGAATACCACAACAAATGAATCAAGGTAGGGTTTGATGACCTTATTCATAAGGTCCATGAAGATGGCCGGTGCATCGGTCAACCTATAAAACATAACAACAAACTCATAATGCCCATATGTAGTCCGAAAGGCCATTTTGGGAATATCACACTCATTTACCTTTACTTGATGATACCCGAACTAAAGATCAATCTCACCGAAATAGATTGCCCCTTGCAATTGGTCGGACAAATCATCAATTCTCAGAAGAGGATATCTATTATTGATGGTGACCCTATTGAGTTGTCGGTACTCAATACACATCCTAAGGGACCCATCCTTCTTTTTCACAAATAACACTAGTGCACCCCAAGGTGATTAGCTAGGCCTAATAAATCCCTTCTCCAACAAGTCCTTCAATTGTTCCTTCAACTCCACCATGGCCATACGGTAAGAGAGAATAGAAACGGGCTGAGTATCGGGAAGGAGATCTATACCAAAATCTATTTACCTTTTGAGAGAAACACTAGGAAGGTCATTTAGAAAGATATCAAGGAACTCATTTACAACCGAAATCGACTTTATAGAACGGACCTTGGACTTCACTTCCTTAAGCCTCACAAGATGGTAAAGACACCTGTTAGAGATCCACTTACGGGCCTTAATGCAAGAGATGAACCTACCCCTGACCACCACGTCATGACTTTCCCACTCAAGGATGTACACATCAAAGTCAAAGATTTTCAACATACCAGTAACAACATCGAGAACCTCATCAACCCCTTGCCTCCCATGCAAAGCATAAAACCAATTAAGCCTTAGGGCACCATCTTGTCAGTCTTCTCTCAGTAAAGAAACCGCATTAGCGCCTTGTGGACGAACCTCTTTTGCCCTTGATGCGATTTTGAGGGAAATCCACCTTTTATGACCCACTTACCCACAACCAAACTATGCATTAGTATCTCTCAAACATGGGCCCTTATGACCCTTACCACACCTAGGAAACACCTCATTAGGAACCACCACACCAACACCTTAGGTTCTTGGGAAGTCATTGGAAAATCCCTTGTTAGAAGCATGAGAAGACCCTTGGCCTTGGTGGAACCCGCCACCCCATCGACTTTGGAACTTGCCATCAACACGGGCTCTCTTAGCATCATGGCCCCTACTCTTCCTCAATTTCTCTTCTTCTATTTGCTCATCGTAGGTCATCGAACGTGTCAAGTCCATGTCACTACTCAATATAGCAGGTCGGTACTCCTCACTAACCAAGTCGAAAACACCCATCATAAATTTGTTAGTCCTAGATCTTGAGTTGGCCATCAAATGTAGAGCATATTTTGAAAGTTTATTGAACTTGAGGGCATACTCCCTCACACTCATAGACCCTTGTCTCAAATTTATAAATTCCAACAACTTAGCTTTCATAAGTTCAAGGGGGAAGAACCGATTAAGGAAAGCAACCTTGAACTCCTCTTATAGGACCACATTGTTGACTCCCTTTTCCTCGTTCCATTGGTTGTACCATATTTGTTCTACCCCTTTGAGTTAGTAGGCTCCTAACTCCACCTTATCCTCCGGCCTCACACCCATGATAGACAAAATCTTATAGACCTCATCAAAGAACTCTTGAGAGTCCTCACTCACCTTTGACCCATGGAATTTCAGGGGATTCATTCTCATGAAGTATCTAACTCAAGAATATGGTGTAGGAGCATGAGGGGCTTGGGCCCCTTGATTGGCTTGATTAGCCACAACTTATTCAAGCAAGGCAAGAGCATTACTAAGCTCTCCGTTAGCCGGTTTCTCCTAGGGTGTGCGAACTCATCTTCCTCTTGTGTTAGGCATGATCTAGCATAGAAAAGAATACTTGTTAAGGGGAAAGCTTATTTCAACTCTATCATGACTTAGAACATGAAGAAGGGAAACATTTCCTAAATGTCTCATAGCCTCCTAATCATAATTGTGGTGCACAAGACAACCATGAATAAGACTCTAATCAACGTGGTGTGTTGGACTCCAAGGATCTAACAACCTAGTGCTCTAATACCATATCTGTCACAACCCAAGCCTGGGGCCTAGACGTGACCAGCGAATAGAGAACCCAGAGGAACCCTAAACAAGTCTCATAACATATCATTACACATCCTTGGTCGCGAAAGCAACTAAAATCACAATCAGAGACAAGGATAAACAACGAAATTGGGTCTAAGGATAAACATCCATGTAATAACATAAAGAAACAAGAGAGTCAAGGCTCATAGTTTAGATATATAACATATCCAACAACAACTCTACTACGTAGATAAGAGCGGGGGCCACGACAAAGAACCGGTCTCACCCTCATAGTCAATACATAAATAAGAAAAACATAGTCTTAATACATAGCAAAAGATCATACGTAATGTACCTGGAATGGAGGACTCACCAATTTCTTAAGAGATAATCATACTAGCCAAGTGAAGGAGGAGGATGATCAACCAGTGCACTGGTTCCTACTTGGTGACATCATGTAGGCATAGAATATGCATTGTACATTTGAATGTACTAAGTATGTAGAATGCAATGCAATAATAGATAGACATGATTGGCAAAATGCATAATAATTCTCAATAGGTAGCATAATATCAAGATGGCATGTATGAGCAATGTTTACATAAAATATGTTTGCATAGAATATAATGCACGAGTAAGAAGATACAACTATCATATTGGTGGATCTTCATATCCTACCACCCTTGGTGATTGAGGTACAAACCCCTTCAATTGGTTGGTGCATCATCGCACCCTACACACCCGTGGTTACCGGAGTACAAACCCCCCGACATGGTTGGTGGATCTGCCCTACCACCTATACTGACTAAGTTACAAACCCCTGACATGGTTATCAAGGTATAACAGCTCAATATGGTTATCAAGGTACAAACCCCATGACACGGTTACCTGTCACGCAACCCCCGAGTAGGGCATGGTCACATTCCAATATTATATAATGAATACCATATACATACATTCATTTCATCATCATTTCATCAACGTTTAATCATTATATAGTCATTTATCTCATAAGACATACATTGGACCTTCAATTTCTCAAGAACCCATAACTAGATATTTTATCAAACACTTAGAGGATGAGTAGTGCTAGTGTAAAACAGTACAATTCAAGAGTGTTATCATGCTAGAAATTCAATGTAAAACTATTAATAGATACTTGGTAATACTGTCAAGCAATATACATCAAAACCCTTCATCAAATCTCACATTAGATCTTAGATTTGTTGCCCAAAACATAGCAAAACAGTCAATTTCATAGACCCTAACATAGTATGTAGTGACTTTTCATAATAAATAAGACCCATTTGTAAATAAACTTTGAATCATGAAATTTACAGTAAAAGGAAGCTTGGCATCATGGGTGAAAGGAACCAACAAAAGAAACCCACATACCTTAGCTTTTGAGATGAATTTGATGAATATTGGAAATGAAGACTTGAAGTTTGAGAGGAAATGCTTAAATCCGGAGAGGGTTTTGTGACTTAAATTTAGGAGATAAAATTTTATCCAAGTATTTGAATGAGTATTGGGGAATGTTTAGAGTGATACGAGGGTGAAAAATGGTTAAGTATAGGTAATTTCACATTTGGAAACACTTAGGCCCAAGAACCAAAAGTCTTGGACCGCACAAAAATTAACTGGACAGAAAATACATAGGTTTGCATCACGGCCCTATCGCGAAATATGGTTTTCATCATCTGTGTGCCCTAGCCATGTAATGCCAGGGGCGCGCAAACTTCACTTGAAATTGCATTCTTGAAAAATTGAAATTGCTAATCGATTGCTCTTAAATCGGGGTTAGACCCATTCTCCACTCAATTTGACCCCCTGAAAAAGAATATGAAGTCAGATTTTTGATATCGTTCACATATTTTGAGATATATGGAAATTACAATTCTGAGAAATTTTAAAGCACATTCTCGGGCACTTTTTGGGGTCGTACAAGAAGTTGTATGCTAAATATGAGAAATGTGAGTTTTGGTTGAAAGTGGTTTCCTTTCTATGTCATGTGGTGTGGGGTGATGGTATTAAGGTGGATGGAAGTGATTAGATATTAGTGTAGACCTTTGACTCCATCGGATATTAAAATTTTCTTGGGGTTGTTGGGTTACTACCGGAGGTTTGTTAATGGTTTCTCTTCTATTTCTTCTCCCATGACTAAGTTGACCCAAAAGAAGGCAAAATTTGTGTGTACTGATGAGTGTAAAAAGAGTTTCCAAACTTTGAAATACAAGCTTATCTCCGCTCCTATCTTGTCTCTACCAGAAGGGTTTGCTATGTATTGTTATGCCTCAAGGATTTGTTTGAGTTGTGTCTTGATGCAAAATCACAAGGTGATAGTAATGCCAATAAACAACTTAAGGTGCATGAAAAGAACTATCCTACACATGATCTTGAATTGCCCTCCATGGTATTTCCTCTAAAAAAAATTACTTCATTATTTGTATGGTGTTCATGTTGATGTGTTCACAGGTCATAAGAGTCTAAAATGTATGTTCACCCAAAAAGATCTCAACTTGAGATAAATAAGGTGGTTAGAGATTCTTAAGGATTATGATATAAGTGTGCATGATCACCCCGGTAAAGCTAATGTTATGGTCGATGCTCTAAGTAGGGTGTCTTTGGGTAGCCTAGCTCATGTCAATGATGAGGGCAAGGAGGTGGCTATAGAGTTTCATAGGTTGGCTAGATTAGGATTTAGGTTGGAGGAGGTTGATAATGGTGGAGTAGTGGTGGTTGATGGTTCTAAATCTTTATGGACTGAGGAGGTGAAGGCAAAGCAACATCTTAACCCCACATTGTTAGAGTTGAAGATCTCGGTGAGAAATGGTAAGGTGGAGGTTTTCTCCCAAGGGGGAGATGGTCCCATTAGGTACCGAGGTAGGTTGTGTGTGCCCAATGTTGATGACTTGAATGAGAAGATTCTTGATGAGGCTCATAACTCTTCCTATTCTATTCATCCCGGTTCTACAAAGACGTATAGAGATTTGGGGGAAGTGTTTTGGTGGGGTCGCATGAAGAGGATATTGCCAAGATTGTATCCAGTTGTCATTATTGCCAACAAGTGAAAGACGTGCATCAAAGGCCATGTGTCCTAGCCCAAGATATAGAGATTCATAATTAGAAGTGGGAGGAAATTAATATGTATTTTGTGGTTGGGTTGTCTAAGACTAGGAGGCATTTTGCTTCTATTTGGGTTATAGTTGATAGAATGACAAGTCAGCTCATTTCCTACCGATTAAAACTACTGATGGTGCCGAAGATTATGCTAGATTGTACATTTATGAACTAGTTAGATCGCATGGGGTGCCTTGGTCTATCATTTTGGATCGTGGTGCTCAATTCACTTCTCACTTTTGGAGGTCTTTCCAAGGAGGTCTTAGTACAAAGGTAAAGCTTAGTACGGCCTTTCACCCTCAAATGGATGGCCAAGCAGAAAGAACTATCCAAAATCTTAAGGATATGCTTAGAGCTTGTGTTTGCAAGTCTAAGGGTAGTTTGGATGAACACCTTCTAGTCATTGAATTCACTTATAACAATAGTTATCACTCAAGCATTGGTATGGCCCCTTTTGAGGCTCTCTATGGTAGACATTGTAGATCCCTGGTTGGATGGTTTGAGGCGTGGGAGATGGCCTTGCTAGGTCTAGATTTGGTTATGGATGCCATGAAGATGGTAAGGTTGATAAAGGAAAGTTTGGAAACAGTCCAAAGTCGAAAAAGTCCTATGCCGATGTGAGTAGAAGGGACCTTGAATTTAATGTTGGTGATTGGGTCTATTTGAAGGTCTCACCCATGAAGGTGTGGTTCATTTTGGTAAAAAGGGTAAATTGAGTCCAAGATTTGTGGGTCCTTATAGATTGTTAAGGAGGATTGGTAAGGTAGCATATGAGTTGGAGTTGCCCAATAATATGAATATGGTTTATCCGGTCTTCCATTTGTCTATGTTGAGGAAGTGTGTGGGTGACCCAACTGCTATTGTGCCTCTTGATGTTGTGTGTGTTGTTAAAGAAAATTTGACATATGAAGAGGTTCCAATAGAAATTTTGGATAGACAAGTGAAAAGGTTGAGGAACAAGGATGTAGCTTCTGTTAAGGTCCTAAACAACAAGTTGAAGGTGCCACATGGGAAGCTGGCGCGGTCATACAAAAGCAATATCCCTATCTCTTCCATTCTACTCAAGCCTAAGGTACTAATTTAAGTCCCCTATGTTATTTTAAGTCTTAAGTTTCAGCTCTTATGTCATTCGCATGGATTCATGTTTATGTTGGCAAGTTTATGGTGATTTTGACACTTACGTTGAGATTTTTGAAATGATGTTTTAATGCATTTGTTGCATTCATGTGTGGGTTGAACACATTTTGATTATTTATCTCATATATGTTTCTTTGAAATTTGGGGAGGAATGTTCTCAAGGGGGAGATTTTGAAAGCACCAAAAAGTGCCCACAAATATGCCTCGAAAATACCCATATTCGTAATTTCCTCATATCTCAAAATCTGTGCGTGATATCAAAAGCTTCATATTCTTGATCAGGGGAAAAATTGAATGGGAAGTGGGTAAAACCCTGATTTAGAGCAACCATAGCAAAAAAAAATTCCAAAAATTTCAACTTCCAGAGAGGGTGCGTGTTAGCTCCGCGATGCGGAGCCGTCGATGAGCAATGTATTTTGTTGCTAGTTTTTCAGTTTCAGCCTAATGTTTAGGGGTCTTGGGCCTAAGCCTTCCTATGTATAAAAAAACCTATACTTAGTCATTTTTCAATCCCTATCATTCAAGAATTTCCCCAAAACCCTCTCTAACACTTAGCCTAATATTTCAACCAAAATCAAGTGTCCCAAACTCATTTCGGATCTCAAGAAATTCATTCAAGCTTTAAGTTCTCATTCAAATCTTCATCAAGGAAATCTCTAGAGTTGAGGAATGTGGGTTTGGAACTATTGGGTCGTTTCACCTATGGTGCCCAACCTTCCTTTTTATGTAAATTGCATGTTTTCAAGCTGATCTATGTATGGGTACTTTTATTTATGAATTTGACTATGAACTATTTTGGGGTTTCATAAAATATTGACTATTTAAGCATGTTTTGAGCTATGAATCTATGGTCTATGATGAGATTTGATGAGAAGTTTCAATGTATCTTGTATGAAGGTGTTACCAAGTGTTGGTGGGTTAATTTGCTTCAAGTTTTCTCACATGATTTCACTCTTGAATTGCATGATTTTGAACTAGCATTACATACCCGCTAAGTGTTTGGTAAAATATCTAGTTATGGATTCTTGAGTTATTGAGGGTCTATTGAATGGCTTATGAAATAAATGACGTTATGAAGATGAAAGGAATGTATACATATGTTTATTTCTTGAAAAGTATCTATAATGTTGCAAGTTGACCATACCTCATTGAGGGGGTGCTATGCCTCAATCTCCTTGTCGGGGGTGGCATACCCATACTACCATGTTGAGGGGTATATGCCTTGACCGTCTTGTCGGGGGGTGACATGCCTGTCCTACCACATTGAGGGGTATATACCTTGACCACCTTCTCAGGGGTGACATGCTCATACTACCAATTGAGGGGTAGATACCTAAATCGTCTCCCAAGGGGGTGGTAGGCCTTGGATTCCAAGTACTAAGTTGCTTGGTCTATGATTTTTTTCTCTAACTACTCATGTAATATGTTCTACACAAGCATGTTTTACTTCAAGCGTTGATCATGCATGCCATATTGTTATTATACCATCCATTGCCAAAGTTTTTGCATTTTGCCTATGTTGCCTATCTCTTGTTCCATTGCATCTTACATACTTAGTATATTCAACCATACTAAGGCATACTCTATGCGTACATGATATTACCATGTAGGAACCAGAGCTCCTCACATCATCCTCCCCGTGGCAAGTTGGTCATCTTGAAGATAAGTTATTAGTGAGTCCTCAAAATGCAAAGACGTTAGCTATGCTATTCCTGACTTTGTCATGTCGTTGAACTCTTTATACCATGAGGGTAAGCCCAAAAAGTGTCTTGGTCCCCACTCAAGTCTATTTTTAGATGTGTTATTGCAACTAATGATGTAATTGTGCTTGAGCTTTAACTATTTTATGATTTATGTTATTAAAGACTTCCTTTAGTCCCTTTACCTTATTTCTACTATCTTGTTGTTGTATAATTGCTTCCACTACCAAGGATGTGTAAATGATATGCTAAGAGGCTTGTTTGGGGTCCTTCGGGTTCCCATTTATCGTGTCATGTCGAGACCCTAAGATTGGGTTGTAACACTCTTGAGCGATACTCCCCGACCATGGTGAGGGAGTTCTATGGTTCCTATGCAACGTCCATTCACAGAACTCTTCCCAAGAGAGAAAAGCCACTCACTTAGGCCAAACTAATTGAGACGAGAGTAAGGGACTAGCAAGTGGATATGTCAGAGACTACTATCCACCAGATGCTTTTTGAGGTAGAGTTCCCTGCCTCCAAGTCTGCAGGAGAGTTTGACTACAGGTTAGGGTAGATGAGGGACCCACTAGTGATGTGAGATCAAGAGCGTAGAGCTAGCTTGATAAGATGGGTAGTTGATTATATTTCTGAGCAAGGTCTGGAACTTGACTATGTCGCCACACACTCAAAACCTATTGTCAAGGCTTCGCTTAGTTTCCCCACCAAGCTTTAGTGGGCAGTTTTTCAATCACACATCCGACCTACTCTTGTTGATAATACATTGATGCCAGATCATGCAATACCATTTGCCAACATCTTGGCTAGTTATGATACAAATTGTTCCCGCATCATAGCCGAGCAGATTCACGAGGGTGCCCTAAAGAGGTCCACTTCTATCCCATTCCCTTGTTTGATAAATAGGCTCTGTGTAGAATCAAGGGTTTAGAGTTTGCAATAACTAGACCAGCTAATTGAGTCCCAACATACCTTGGATCCCAGCCTGATCAAGTGTGAAGAGAACCCGGTGGCACTCTGGAGAGAACAACACCAACCTGCTCCTATGCCAAAGATATTCACCTCAGTACCACTGCCTGAGGGTTCATAGACTACCCCCACTACTACTGCTACTAAGGATAGGCCCTCGTAGTCTGAGACAAATGAGGAGAGGGGGCCCACTACTTCTATTCCTACACCATAGGCCACAACATCATATACTACTCCTACTGGCATAGTTTACATATCTATCACTTCTATACAGGCTATAACGCAGAGGTTGTCTTATGTTGTGTGGTAGTAGACTTAGCTTATTCAATAGTAAACCATGGCTCAGCCAGGCCATTTCAAACTCAGAGGGTCACATGCAGGTATTTACATTCACTACTATTCAGGACTATCTCTCCATCGTAGATGTCTGCATTAACGCCTTTAAGGCGAGGGTACAGTAGAGCGTGAGCACGGCTCGACGATCAGACTTGACGGCCCTTCAGATGGAGATCCTGTGACTCCGAGCTGACATGACAGGAGCACTAGTTTCACTACCAGAGAGTATACCCCTAGTGTTGTTGATAGATTTTGTTACTCCTGACGAGCCCATTCAGCCTTCCCATGGGAAGAGGCCCCACATGGACGATGATCTTGTTGCTACACGATTTCATATGGAGCTAACTGAGCTAGAGGAGCTCGAGCTTGTCTTGAGGGAGTCGATACGAGAGACAGAGATGTGAGGATCTCATAAGATAGAGCAGGTGAGGGGTGTTGGCCCATCCAAATAGAGTACTATTACTGAGGAGACTACTTGATAGGAGAAGGGTGGCCAGACTCAACATACACTGGTATCCCTTATGTTTTATTTTTCTTTGATTGTGTGCATTGGGTACAATGCATATATTTTCAAATAGGGTGTGGGTAGTTGTGGGCCTCGGTGAAGTGTGAGTAGCTTGGGTTTATATCTACTCTAATTTTTGATCCTGAAGTTTTCTTGCCTGTGTTTTTTTTTTTTTTGCCATGGATATCTATTTTCTGCTAAACTGACATGTTTAGGATGTTTAGCTAGTAATTATAGCATATAGTACTAACACAGTGGCATAAAGCATGTTTTTGTGTTTCGTGTGAAAAATGATGCCCATCAAAAAAAATTTATTAGTACTCTAGATAGCTACCATGCATTTTTAGGTGTGTGACAATGTTTGCTCTGATGAATAATGATAAATTGAGATGAAAAGAATGATCTGAGAGTCTTTCATTGATAATGTAGTCAGTGTCATATGAGTGAGAGCTTAATTTGCTAGATTCATATGTTTGTGCTGATTCTGAACTTGCCCTATTACTCCAAATTGGACTGTAGATTTTGGTTTAGGAAAGAATCTTAGGCCTTTGTTCTCAATAGTACACTTCACCTAAATGACCAACAAAAATTGCAATATATCCCTTGTTCCTAATATTTGAGCCTAACATATACCTATTCTTTACAAACCTAATTACCCTAGCCTTGTTAGTTGTAACATCATAAAACTGGTTGTGGTCCGTCCTTGATCACTGTGCACCTTGACTGAGTCAAAAATTCTAAGTTGAGGGTGGCTACCAAAAGTGGCCCTGGATCGAAGGATGGATATTGTGCACCTCAACACAAGCCAAAAACTTAAGTTGAGAGTGGCTGGTGTAAGGATGAAACATAAAAATAAGGGGGAAGTTAGTGATACAAAGAAAAAGGGAAAAATCATACACTAGGTGAAAGAAAAAAAGTGATGCCTTAGTTATAAGCTAAAAAGAAAAATGAAGTGTAAAAGCAAGGCAAAAAGTCTGACAAATGAAAAGAAAATACCAAAAAACCATGAAATAGGACAAAGGGAGAATGAGGTAAAAATAGCAAAGCTGGTAGGGAAAAAGTGTAAAAGAAAAAATGCAGTATCAAAGAGGGCCTTTAGTCACTATATTCCCAAAATACCACACCAAAGCCCCTTGAGCCTATGTTACAAGCCTATAAAGTCCTAAAGTGATACTAGTCCAAGTAGTTGAATATCTTAGTCAAGAGTATAAGGGAAAGCCTATGGTATTAGGCATAATGCATGAATATCTTTTGTGAGAGTGAGTAATTTTGCATTGTCCCAAGGTTATACATGAAAACATCATTGAGTGTCAGATATGAGATTTCTTTCTATGGGGGCACTTGCACTGCATTGTTAGATTATACTTAATTAGTAATTGTTTATTGTTGGTAGTACCTGACTTGTCATAGTTGTGTTGTCACATGCACTAATTTGTATTGGTTTGCTAAATGGCTCTCTGATTCTATTTTGAAAATGTGGTGTGGGTATCTGAATTTGAGATTGGTGTGATTTATGTCATTGGGTTGAGGTCTATGTGTTACTGTATTATCTATGTAGATTGAGTCTGTCGCTAGAGGAAAAACAATAATTTTAAGCTGATGTTGTTGGTGTGCTATCAAAATACAACACTTTTGATGCTTAAAACTTAGAATTTTGTATGTTCTCAATGAGATGATAGTTGTTTTTTTGTATTTTCATGTTATATTTTCAAGATCACAGGTTTGGCCTTGATTTTAGGAAGAAATACAGAAGTTGATTTTTGATGCAATACAAGACCCTTTATAGGCCATAGATCATTTTACAGGTCGTAAAGTGGTTACATAGACAATTCCCATGAGGGACTGATTTTCTTAAGTTAGTTTTACAAACATGCGAATGGGTCGTGAAATAATTTATTACTCGTAGACCATGGTCCGTTCCCTTGGATTTCAAATTAGGGCTTTCTAAACAATCATTAGATGAAACCCTCTTACAGGTCATAAACCACTTTATGTGTCATAGAGTGTTATTGTAGACTTGAAGTCCAAATTTTCAGCAGCACTGCACGAGACCTCGACTACGGGCTGTGGAATGCAAGCCGTATACCCCTTTCATGAGACAAACCAACCAGTTATCCTATTATGTTTAGGACTTGTATTTTGCTTATTATAAATAGCTTTTTAAGTTATTTTTCATAAGTTTTCACATAGTACTCAGAGAACTCAGTGATTAGAGAGAGAAAATAGTGAGATTACAATGGAGAGATTTTGAGAACACTTGTACTTTAATTTCATCTTTAATCTTGTGATTCTCTTAGAAGTTGGATTTGCTTCTTCTTAATTCAATTGTATAAGTGTTTAATTATGTTCTTCAAATTTATAATTCTTACATCTATACAAAGCATGAGTAGCGAAATCTACAACTATGGTTGTGGGAACTATGAAGAACTAACAAGGTAAAATCGAATAATTCATAATTCTTGGAAAGTGTGCATGCATATATTACTTACCTCTCTTTGTTTTGCATGTTTTCTGATAGTGGCCAAGATTAGAACCCACCTAGTGTTACTAGGTGGACCAAGGTAATAATGAATAGGAAAAGTGATTAATTTAACAGGATTTGGTTGATATGTTTTCGTCTAATAAACCAAACTGGACCAAGGGGAGGTTATACTAGAACTAATAGGTAAGGGTTAGTAATGCACACTATGGAGATGGGCCAAGTCATATAGTAAAATTCACCTCTCATCTTTGATGAAAAGGCATGGGGAGCTTAACTCTCCATCTATTGCGCTTTAGAAAAGAATTATGTTATCTGGTGATACTGAGTTAAGGGATCATGGGGAACATAGTACCCTCGTTTCTCTCCATATTGATTTCCCTCTTGTGTTAATTAGTTTAGTTGTATTTTGATTATTACAAGCCCCCCTTTGGGGAAGTAAGTTGGTTAACTACTCGAAAAGCAATCATTGAATTCTCTTAAGTCTACGTATTCCTTGTGGTTTCGACCATAAACTTACTGTGTTTCTTGATAGCGACCGTTTTATCCTCTAAACAGAGGTGTAACTTGGGCGACATCATTAGGTCAGCTTCACTCTCTCCCGTATCATCCTCACTTTCCCTGAAGCTTCCATAACATAATTTGGACCTGACAAAGCCATCTCCCCCACTTCAAACCACCCAACTGGAGATCTACAATGCCTCCCATATAGAGCTTCAAACAGAGCCATTACAATGCTAGAGTGATAGCTATTGTTATAAGAAAACTCGATAAGTGGAAGGTGCTCATGCCAACTACCATTAAACTCTAAGACACAAGCCTTAGCATATCCTAAGGAATTTGAATTGTTCTCTCGGCTTGACCATACGTTTGTGGGAGAAATTTCATGATAAGCTTGACTTTAGTACCAAAGCCCTTTAAAAAGATCTTCCAAAAGTGCAAAGCAACTTGAGAACCACGATCAAAGATAATAGCTAATGGGACATAATGCAATCTAACGAACTCATGAATGTAAAACATTACATAATCTGTGGTATCAATTGTCATTTTTATCGGTAGAAAGTGACCCGACTTTGTTATTCTATCAATGATAACCCAAATATAATCAAAATGCCTGCTAGTCTTTGGTAACACAATCATAAAATCCATGTTGATTTCTTCCCATTTCCAAGTAGGAATCTTAATGCCTTGGACTAAGCCACCTAGCCTTTGGTGTTCGGCTTTGACTTGTTGACAATTATGGAAATCGGCTTCAAACTTGGAATATCTTTGTTCATACCGCCCCACCAATACACTTCTCTCAAATCCCTATACATCTTGATAGAACCAGGGTGAATGGAATCTCTCAAGGATATAAAATCTCTAAAGTTGTCAACATTGGGCACACATAAACTACTGTGGTACCTAAGGACACCATCTCCCCCTTGGGAGAAAACCCCCACCTTCCCATCCTTTACCAAAGCTTTCAATTCTAATAACATGAGGTCAAGGCCTTATTTGGTTTTGAATTCTTCAATCAAGCAAGACTTAGAACCATCTACAACCACCATACCTCCATTTTCAGCCTCATCCAACCTAACTCCCAATCTACCCAACCAGTGAACTTCTCTTGCAAATTCTTTCATGCTATTATCAACATGAGTCATACTCCCCATGGACAGCTGACTTAGGGTATTGACCACAACATTCGCTTTTCCCTGATGATAGTGCATGCTCAAGTCATAATTTTTAAGTTTTTCCAACCACCTCCTTTGCCTTAAGTTTGGATCCCTTTGGGTAAACATATATTAGAGACTCTTATGGTCGGTGAACATATCTACATTAACCCCATACAAATAGTCATACTATATCTTCAATGCAAATACCATGAACACTAATCAGGATCATGAGTGAAGTAATTGAGTTTATGCACCTTTAGTTGCCTAGAAGCATTGGCAATGACTTTGCCATTTTACATCAATATACACCCCAAACCAATCCTCAAAGCATCAAATAGACCACAAACCCTTCTAACCCTTCCAGTAGAGCAAAAATAGGAACGGATGTAAGTTTATATTTCAAAGATGGGAAACTTATTTCACATTTATCGGTCCATACAAATTTACCTTCTTTTGTGTGAACATTGTCAAGGGAGAAGCAATTGAAGAGAAACCATTAACAAATCTTTAGTAATACACTGCTAAACCCAAGAAACTTCTAATATCCATAAGAGTTAAGGGTCTAGGCCAATTTTTTACCATCTCTGTCATTTTTGGATCCACTTTAATCCCTTCACCCAACACCCCATGCTCTAGAAAGGCAAATTCCTTCAACCAAATTTCACAATTGTCAAACTTGGCAAATAATATTTCTTCCCTCAATGTTTGCAACACTACCCTCAAATGTTTCAGATGCTCCTCTTTACTCCAAGAATATATCAAAATATCATGGTAGGCTTTAAAGACCCTATTCATGAGATCCATAAAAATTATCGGAGCATTAGTTAGGAAGAAGGACATCACCATAAATTGAAAATATATATACCTTATTTAGAAGATTGTTTTGGGAATATCACACTCTCTTACCCTCATTGATCATACCTGGATTGAAGGTCAACCTCTGAGAAGTGGCTAACCCCTTGTAGTTGATCAAATAGGTCAAGGGATACTTATTCTTCATGGTAACCTTTTTCAGTTGACGATGATCGATGCACATTCTAAGGGAGATATATTTCTTCCTTACAAATAAATCAGCGCATCCCAAGGTGACTTGCTAGGCTTTATGAAATCTTTCTCTAATAAATCTTATAATTGTTCCTTCAACTCCACCAGCGCTATGCATTAAGGAGGAATAAAAAATTTGTTGGGTATCCGGGGAGGAGGTCTATGCTAAAATCTATCTCCCTTACAAGAGGGACACTGAGAAGTTCATCGTAAAAGACATCAAAAAAATCATTGAACACTGAAACTGACTCAAAAGGAGGGACTTTAGACTCAACCCCTAAACCATAGTATATGGTATACACAACCCATAGTAATCAATTCCAGAGCCTTACAATAAGATATGAACCTACCCTTAACCATCGAATCATAACCTACCCAGTCAAGGATGGGTTTATTAGGAAATTGGAACCTAATCTTGTGGGCTCCACAATATATAAAAGCATAATATGCATGTAACTAATTCATCCCAAGAATGTTGTCAAAGTCTACCATGTCAATTTCAACAAAATCACAAGGCAAGACATTATGCAAAACAGACATGGGACAATCCTTATAAACTCTTTTAGCAACAACGGAGTCACCAACAGGGGTTGACACTTCAAAGAGTTCACACAACAACTTGAGATATACATAAAGTCTATTAGCAACAAAGGAGTAAAGAAAGAGTGTGTGGCACCTCAATCCAATAACGCACACACATCAAGATTGTAGATCTTTAACATACCAATAACAACATCGGGTGCCTCATCCATCCCTTGCCTCCCTTGAAGAACATAAAAGTAATTGTGATGTGGAGCACCACCTTGTTGACCACCTTATTTCCTTTGATCACCATGAGAACTTTTTCCTTGAGAATGACCATCTCTACCCTTATTTTGACAATCCACAACCTTGTGGCCCATTTTTCCACACCCAAAGCAAGCACCATGTCCTTGTATAATCTACCTTCACGATGTTTACCACACCTTCCACACCTAGGAATGATTTGGCCACCATTACCTCCTTGAGCTCTAGGGTTCGGCACCCAATCAATAGTAATTCTTTGACCTTGAGGATTGAAGGACCCTTGACCTTGGAACTTGTAGCTTTCTTAGAAGTGACCATCCTAAGAACCTTGGAAACCACCATCATACCGAGCCTTCATGGACTTTTCACTCTTCTTTCTAAGGATTTCCCCTTCAAGTTGCTCTCTATAAGTCATGAGCTGAGACAAGTCCATATCACCTATGAGCATGGCGGTTAAGATTCTTCATTGATCAAGTCGGGCACTCCCAACATGAACTATGCATCCTTGCCCTATGGTCAACAACCAAGTGAGGAACACACTTTGAGAGGCTGTTGAACATTAGGGAATAATCCCTAACACTCATCGAACCTTGCTTGTGGTTCATAAACTCTGTCATCTTCACCTTCCTTAGCTCCATGGGAAAGAAATAGTTGAGGAAGGAGATGATCGTATGGGGCAACTCCTAGGAAGTGAGGAGGGAAAGTGTCATAGCAAGAAAAGTAGGTCATGGAAAGTTTGATCAACGAGCCAGGCAGTCTTGCATTCTTCCTAAGAGATAGTCTCTCCATCCCTCACTTACCCTTCCATTGAACAAACCATAATTAAGAAAGGCCTTTTAGTTGATAGGCCACTAGTTCCACTTTCTCCTCCAAATTAACCCCCTTAATGTCAAGAACTTAGTGCACCTCATCGATAAACTCATGGGGGTCTTCTTCAACTTTGGAGCCATAGAACTCTGGAAGATTCATTCTTATAAAATCCCTTACCCTTGAGGAGGGGTTCATAGATAAAAATCTTGCACTTATTGGTTGGCCACAACCCTTGCCAATAACATGACCATTTTCTGGTACACAACATGAGTGACCCCTTTTTCTCCTTGGGGAACTTGTGGAGCCAGAGGGACTGGGTCATCCTAGGGAGTGGGAGTTCTTTGAGCCACTGGTCGTTATGGTATGATCTAGAGGAATGAAAGACCATCCATTAGAATAAGGGAAACCTTAAGTGTAAAGCATGACATAGAATATAAAGAAGTGAATCATTCCTAAAATGTCTCACACCCTCCTATTCATAGTGTATGGCACACTTCACAACCATGATAAGACTCTACTTGATGCAGTGTGTTAGATTTTTGAGGACCATTTACAAATGTAGTGATCTAATACAAAGCTTTTTCACGACCTTAGCCTTGGGCCTAGACATGACAAGGTGGATGGAGAACCCAAAGGAACCCCAAACAAGTCACTTAAGCATGCATACACATCCTTGGTTGTGGAAAAGGATAAGCATGGGTATGTTGTAGGGAAGAGGATAAGCATGGATCACAGAGCAAGTAAAGTGTAAGAGGTGGGTAAGTATGACCCATTCAATGGGGGAAATTAGGGGATTAGAACTTCCACCTTATTCAAACAACAAACATTCAACATATAGAGGGAATAATGAACTAAGGGAAAACCTTTATTCATACATAAATATAATAAAATTTAAGCTCAAATAATACATATCCAAATATCCAAAAGCACCTATAATACAAATGGAATGGGGGCCAAGACATCACTCGGGCTCAACCTCAAAAGATAGTATTGTTGTGCTACCGAAATACAGCATATTTGATGCCTAAAACAAGGAATTTAGTGAGTTCTTAATGCACCTTTTTATGGTTTTTATGTGTCTTTGTGTTGTTATTTTATAAAAGAAAGGTTAGTATGATTTTAAAGAAAAGTTGCAAATTTTGTTGAATCATAGGACAACGAGCTCACCTAAGAGTCTTAGTCCAAGCTACGAGTCGTTGGGTGTGTCGTAGGAAGAAAAAAAGACCAAATATCTGAAATATGCTAAGTAGATGTCATACCTACGAGGTCCTGCTATAGGTCATAAGTTGCATTACGACTCGTATAGGTGGACTCCTAGCAAGAATCAAAGAGCCAAAATGTTGGACCAAAAACTGAAGGCCCAGACTACGAGAGGAGCATATGAGACATAGATCGAGCTATGACTTATGAGTCCAAGATGCTAAGAGCCTGATACGAGACCCCAATTACAACTCATAGGACATCCTACGAGTCGGGCCTGCAAGGCGTACCAGCTACCAACTGTCTTTTCTATGTAATTTTTAGGGTTATTTTGTAAACACTATATATAGTTTAAGTTAGGGTTTTAAAAGGGGAGATTCAAAACAGAGAAGTTTTTATCAACTTTGAATATACTCTTAAGAAAACTTTTAGGTTTTCATCTTAGTTTATCGTTTTCTCTTGGAAAACCCAATTTCGGAGATTGTAAACCTTGCTTTGTGCTTATTATCAATCTATCAAGCTTGTGGTTTGCAACTTGTGGTGTCTTCATTCTTCATTGCTTGTGGTAAAACTCTCAAATATGTCTTGTATTTGCATTTTTGTTGGTTTTGCCTTAGCCATGAGTAGCTAATCACACACAACTTGGGATTATGGGAACCATGGGTAGTTGACTTGAGATGACCTAGGTTTCTTGCATTTCTATGATTGGGGTTTTGCATGTATTATCTATTTCTCTTCATATTGATTGTTATTGGGTAGTGGCCAACACCAAACCTCGCCTACTATCACGATCCCGACCAAGGTAGTGATGAATAGGAAAAAAAATAGATGATAGGATTTGATTGATATGTTCTCATCTAATCAACCAAATCGGACCAAGGCGAGGTTGACTAAGACAATAGGTAACAGTTAGTTGGCATGTCATGGTAGCCGACCAAGCACCATGGTGAAATTTGACCTTCACCTTCACAAGAGGGCTGGAAGAACCTAAGTTACCATCCTGCATGCGAATCTCTAGTTGTAGTTATGTTATCTAGGGTAATCGAGTTAACCAACCATCCAAAGCACATTTCCCATGTTGTCCCTAAAATTAAGTGTTTTACTGCGTCGTAGTATAGTGTTTATTTTACATTGTTCTTTGATTCACAAAAAACCCCATTTAGAGATTTTTTTTGTTGTTGTAAATGCTTGAAATGATTAATAGTGAAATCTTGTAGTCAAGCCTTGTATTCCTTATGGGTTTGACCCTAAACTTCGATTAGGTTAATTACTGACAGTGACCGGTTTCTTATTGGAGTGTGAATATCATCAAAAATTGTGGCGCCGTTGCCGGGCAATACAGCTAGATTTTGACTTGAATTCACTATTAGTTAGTTCTAGTGATGATTTCTAGAGTCTCATGTATTTTACATTTGTTTTTGTTTTTGTTTTTGTTTTTGTTTTTGTTGTTTGATTTTACTTGCAGGGTGTTCTAGGGTTTATCCAGCACAAGAAGCCGAGGTGAACCCTTAGTTTCGATTAATTTGGAGATCCATAGACTTTTTAGAAGAATGGCTCAAGTGAATGAGGATGTTGTAGTTGAGAAGGAGATAAATATGAATGACAATGATATGGGAAGAGAGGAGAATCCACCACTGAGGGATAATAGGCCACAGCTTAGGGACTTCAATGAAAACGCTTATGGATGGAATCAATATCAATTGAACCCTATGGCCATGGACGTTACTGGTGCTATATTACTACCTCCTCTGCCGGTAGATGCTAAGTTCGTTGTATTGTGTGGATTGCTCCAAATGCTCCAAAATCGTGGATTATTCATAGGGCTACCTTCAGAGGATCCTCACCATCATCTCCAGAATGTGGTGTTTGTCTGCAAGAGTATCATAGGGACATAAAATCTTTCTCATGATGTTGTTGGTTTAAGAGTGTTTCCACTGTCATTGACTGGCAATACAGCTGCGTGGTTGTCCGAGCTTCCTCCGGGTACCATAAGAAGTTAGACTGAGCTTCAAAGAGTATTCCTTAAAAGATATTTCCCAAGGTCTAAAAAGTTGAAGCTCAAGGACCAAATAAATAACTTTGAGCAAATGTCGGGTGACTCTATTAGCACAACATGGGAGAGATTTACCAAATGTTAAGGATGGTCCCCGATCACAAGATTTTTTATGATACCTTGCTTGAGATTTTTCATCTGACACTTGATAAGAATAGTCAAGCTTGCGCCGACACAATCATGGGAGGCATGTTACTTGACAAACCTTTTGCATTGATAGCCGAAAGGATAGAGCAAGTGGTTAAAACCAATAGTGCATGGGGTCAACGAGAGCGAGGTTGAAAACGTCTTGTGCGGTCAACACAAACAACTAGCAAGCAAAGGTGGAAATTGAAGAACTAAAAACGTGACTAAATGGCACTTGCAGCAGCCTCTACGAGCAAGCTTATGAGTCATAATCACTACTACGACTTGTAGTCATGCCTCATAGAGGGAAATAGTGAATATAAAAGTTGGCACACACATTATGAGTCAACCTTACGATTTGTAGGGGCTCCTACGAGTCAACCTTACTATTCATAGGGGCTCCTACGAGTCATAAGTGAGGTTCGTAGTGCTCAGGTAAGTATTCTAAATTTTCACAGGTGTTGGGACTACTACGAGACCGGGACCTATGAATTGTAGATCACCCTACAACTCGTAGTTGGGGTCTCGTAGCCCCGATCTGCAACTTTTAAATGATGACCTAGTTTCATATAAAAGGGGTCAAAATAACATTTAACCCCTAAATTCATTTCTAAAACCTAAAATTGGCAATTTCCTCCAAACACACTCCGTATTTATCTTTTTCGATCAAAATCCTGGCTACCCACATCATTTGTTGGCAAGACTTTTGGCAAGGACACTGCTTCCTATGGTTTCGGCATGTCTTTCTCTCTACATTGCTTTGATTTAATTCGTCTACCAATTGGTAAGTCTCGTGGTTACTTGTAATACACTATTGTGGTGAGTTTAATCTATAGATGATTGTGTGTTTAGTTTAACCATGAATGTGCATGCCATGTGATGATGTTTTGATCTAAACATATAACCTAGGGCTTGTATGCTTTGAAAGGTTTTGTTGGATTCAAACCTTATTTGAAATTCTTGAGTGGCTGGTTATAAATGTGAGAGTTATCGGTTCATGAAATGTAATGCTCAATTGTTCCCAAACCATTGTTTGAATTATTGTCAGAATTGGAAGGAGGTGTGGGTGTGTTTCATATGCCATATCCTATTGGACTTGATTGAAATGGTCTAAATGGCATTTGCATCTCTACAGAATATCTTGTTGGTATCAAGTGTGAACTTGGAAAGTATATTGTTTTCAGTGTGCTTGACATAATATGGAACTTATTTCGATTCTTAGGGATGGATGTTTTAACTTTCTGATGTCATTGTGGAACCTTTTATGTGCCAAGTATTTTGTATTGCTCTTATAGTTTCCAACTCCTGAATTATGCATTTTACTTGTGCTTCTTGTGGGAAAGTGATAGGCACTATAGGTACCTTCTGTTTTCAGCTACGAGGCACTCCTATGACTCGTAGGGTCCCCTACGAGTTTTAGTGGTCCCTCGTAGCAAGCATCAGTCACCTATGGTTTCTTCATATTTCCCATATGAGACACATATATGACTCGTAATACCTGTTAGGGAGGGTCTTGTAATCTTAACTAAGTGCTTAAAAATGTCTCTGGAAATAGGTACAATGCCAGACTACGATTAGTAGGCTCCACTATGAGTCATAATTACCCCTCATATCTGAGTTCAAAGAATTTTTATAAGAAATTTTGTTACTAAAAGGCCAATGTACAACTTGTAGGACATCCTACGAGTCATAACTGTACTCGTATCTATAGATCTGCAATTGCATCAGAGATTTTTTATCTTCTATTTTGTTTTGCTTCTATGTTTAAGTGGTTGTGTTTCTTGTTCTTTGTTATGTGATCATTGATTGGTCAAACATCTTGAAGCTCATATGTTGTTATATGGTTGGTTTGCACATATAATGCCTCTAAAGGATAAACAAGCAATCTAATCATTTCAACAGAGATTAATTGATGAATCTTCTAAGGCCAAGAAATTTGAGGGGTCTCTAGAAGTTCACAAGGTCATAATAGACCCCGAAGCTAATATACCTCAGACCCAATCACATATAGCGCAGACTCCCATGGAAGTCAGCAATTCCTCCCAGTCTGAAGAGGAGGAATAGCAAGGTAATGGAGATAGGTCTAATAGCAGCCTACCATAGATGACTTCCTCACACTCAGGGTTAGAGTCGGAGTCTGAGAGCACCTCCCAGACCAGCAAAAAGTAGCCCAGTCTCAACCCCTAGCCAAGTGCAGATGGTGTGTCCCGAAGATGAAAGAGATATATGACCAGGGTTTAGAGCCCAAGGGATAGGGCAAACCGACGCGACAATTCCATGAAGAGTCCAGACTGAACAACTCAAGGTTAGGGTTGGATAAGGTGTTAGGATTGGATGAAAAGTTAGAGACAAACATAGGCAATGATGGACCAAACAGCAGCTAGGCAAGTATGCCTCTTACGTAGTCTATGAGTTTTATGTAGCGTATCTTGCGACACTCCACCGAGGGTTATCGAAGATAAAAAGCCGATTGACCAGTCGAGGTTATAGGTGGTGCCACTCTGGGGTGGGAGGGTTCTTATTTGGGAGCAGACTATTCGATGGATCCAGTTTGGGCCCACTTATAGAGTGCCTCAGTCTATCACAGAATATGATAGGTACATTGACAAGATGGGGAGAGCGGTGACGGGAAGGACATTTGGGCCAGGACAGAGCTTCTATGATGGATTGCTAGCTATATTTGTAAGGAGGCTTTGAGCCGACATGGGTTACAAACTGCGCAGACCCTATAGTGAAAGACCACTCTCTTTT